>UZAN01042233.1:1350-14422 GCA_900618425.1 Echinostoma caproni
TATCAGCCCGGGTCGCTTTACGCAAGAGGTCGTGTAGATCGTGGTAAAATTCATCTTTGACTGCATCTGGGCTGCAGTCTTTTGGAGCGTACGCCGATGCGACAAACTAGTTTGGTCGTGGCGACGGCTGCTTACCTTGCACGAACCTCTGAGTCTCACTGCACACAACCTACTGTCTACTGGGATCCATTCCAAGAGGGCGGCCTCAGCTCTTCAACTGAGAGCCACGCCGACGCCAGCAAGACCGGAAACCGCAGCCTCAGGGTCCCCAGAGAGGCGTAAGTAAAACTTCACAGATTGGTTAGCTGGGGACGTCAATCGGATAATGGAGCTGGAGTCTTGAATGCGAGTTTCTTAGATACAACACACATCGATGGCTAGGGTTTCGAGCTTACGAGCTAAACGCGTCTATTGTCCTATACCCATCAGAGTACGCACAGTAAACCTGGCTAGTTTGAAAGGACTTCGAGGGCGGCGAAGGGCTTCAGCTGGTAGACGTTTCAGTGAGACTTGGACAGCATTCGAGGTAGGGCAAGAGCGAACAGCGGCAGAATTTCCGCCCGAGGCACTACTGCTAGTACGATCGTCTGAAGTACCCGAGAGAGATGGAATAGAGTTGGGAGGATAGAGGTGAGGTAGGGGGAGGCTGGGAGAACAAAAGGGTGTGTACAGTGTAGAAACTTTCGATTGTTGAAGGTTTAGACGGCGAAATCATCAGAGCGAGAACGTTCATAGTTATCTGCGTTGTGAGCTATTGTACTACTCAGAGTCCAGTCCAGAGTAGGCCTTGTTCGAGGATTCCCTCTAGCCTTTGCGCAACCAAGCGCGGACTGCGCTGTGCTGTTCCAGATGAGCCGGTGGCCAGTTTTCAGTTCATTCGCCTTTTCTGGAAAACCTTGTCGGGCGAAGGAACTCGACAAGGGGCAATGGCCATATTTATTGGAGGGCCACACTCCCTACGTCACAACGCTGTCCACAGATGTATGTGGTGTTTTCTGCGGAGAACCCTTGCCAGGAGCAAACCCACCACATCCTCAAGCGCTGCCGCTGACCGTCCGCTACGGCTTATTCGGAGGGCCGAGGCCCACCTTATTCACGGTTAGTCGCGAGATGACGGCCGTTCCCCTATCCACGACCCTGGGACGCGCTCAGTAACATACAGCTCTGCTCTTCCGAGGATTTTGCATAACTATTAGTGTTTGCGGAATCTATTTTAAATGGAGCACTTCGAGCTCGGTATCAGAATAGTCTAACCCGAAAGCTTGTGGGGCTAATCCTCGAGTCTGCAATTCATTCGAGACCGGTTCCCAACCAACAAAGTTCTATCCCTTTCGAACGGGGGTCCCACGTTCATAGTTCAGTTCAGTTTAGTTTTTACAACCATTGACCATGCATCTTAGTGCGGTCGTTTTGTTGCTGTCTTCAGGCTACCCATTTAGGTAAAAGAGCAAAGAAAAGATTGTAATGTGGAGAATAGAAGCAAAGAGAAGATATAAACTTCATATAGACTAAGATTGCGAGGATGATGAGTGCTTAAAATTACACGATTTCTGAATCGAAGCGGTGAGCACACAAAATCGTTGTGACTGGACCGCACACCTTCATAAGGGGTTTATTTACTTCCAAACACTCTGTTTATGAATGGCTCGTCAGCATTTTTACAGTCCGGAAGTTGGCGTTTTATCTGTACACTTCATTGAAATCATCCCCACCTTGATATGATAGCAAATAAGACTTTCTCAGCCGAGACCATAAACACATTTAATCTATACGATTTCATAAGAATCGAGATCCACCGATGCTCGCTTGACCAATCACTCTAAGGATTTGGATAGCTAGTTGTTGTGATCGGGATACCAAGGCCACATCATTGAAGTGCATGGTTAGTAAATTTGGAATATCATAACAACTAGAGTATTCAGGATGACAGTTTCTCCCGGATTTTATGATGTTTATATGTAATACATAAGTTCAGTGTTTGAGCATAATCCGTAGCTGTCTGTTCATCAAAACTTGATCATTGGCGTGTTGCATAAGTGTTGCGAAGCAAATCTATCCTTTTCACGAATGCTCTTTTCCGATGGTTCATTATCAGACCAAGGAATTAGCTCTTTGTGTTCGAAGGGCATATTTGATCGACAGGTGAAATCATATTAGTTTTTATCGAAACGTGAGCTTTATTTTCTCCGGGATTTTGAAATTAAGTTTATGGTAGATTTATATCCGCAGGGGTATACCGTGTAAGTTACGAAACCGGGGAATAGAGCCCTGCTGTTTGAAACAATGAACAAAATAAGGTGCCATTGAACACTGGTGGTATTANGGCAGTTGTTCGCGTACTAACACGTGAGTTCCTGTAAACGCACTTAAAGCTAATTACCTTGTGTCAGTCAGTCGTTTTTTCCTGGGTGGGGAGGGGGGTTCGCAAATAAGCATTTAGTTTTCATTCATAAATCTTGCTCTTTGCCTAATTACCTGTTCACCTGTTCGGTTTTCAGGAGTGCCAATCCAGCATGCTCAGCGAGATTGCCGTAATTGACGAGCTCATCCAATCGCTATCGAAGGCCGCTAATAACCCTGATCAGCTGATGGAAGATGCGGAGTCCATTCTGTTCCAAGTTACACAAGGAGATCTGTCTGGTATGTCACGGTCCTCATTCTACCCTTCCGAAGGCCAAAGTTCTGGGGGTCTACTCGCTGCGGCAACAGCTGCACTGTTCGCCAATAGCCGACAAAATGGAGCCAACCACCGCGGATCATGCACAAATCACGAGCAGAACCAAACTGGATCAAGTGACACAGACTCCGGTAGACTAACCATGGAAGCTGCTGCACCTGAGATGCGACGTGACGGCCCTTCGGATAACTGCAGTTTGGCTTCGTCCACCCAGTTAAATATGGAGATTGGACTGGGGCATTCCTCCGGTCTGAACAATGCTCACTTGCATGTGAATCATATCTCCGGTCGATGTCATTCCGTATGCGATCCAGCAAGTCTGTCTATCGGCGGAGTTAGTTCGCACAGTAGTAGTGGAGGTAGCAATGTTGGCTACGGCTACTTTAACCCGTCCTCTGCAAACCCAGCATCGCCCGGACATTTCTCTTCTGGACAACGGCCGTCCACCGGGGTCGACCACCCCGGGTTGGGATTACAGGCAAGCCGCAAGTCTAGTCTCACTTCAGTACATAGCACAGCCTCGATGTGTGCGGAATCGGGCCACCCACTGTCCGCGATATCCACCCGCATGGTGGCCAATCGAAATTTTCAGACGATGGATTCAGTGAGTATTTGTTAATGTATACGTGCGCAGATAATGAAACCATGTCAAGTTTACGATTTCTCAAGGTTTGACAACTCAGCACGTATGTATGATCATAAAAATCAAGGTCATTTTTCTGGCTGGGCAAGCACCTTAGGTTCTGTTCATGAAAGGGTGTACGATTTCTCAGCTCCCCATTGACTATGTCCAATAAGACCTAAAAAAGTACACAATTGGTTTCGAACTTTGGGTAGCATGCATTGAATTGGCGCAACATACGCTTGATTTCCGGTACCCGAACCAAAGTTCATTCGGATTAGAAAATACCAAACGGGCTTTTGGTATGTTCTTTAGATTGGTGTACTGCGTAGTTCTTAAGACCTGATGTTCTTCGGTCTAATAGAATAAGCGTGGTACCGAACCGGGCTACAGTAAAGCTGCCTATCACCCCAAGTGGGTACCGAAGTCAGCTTGAATCTGCGGGTATATGAGGGAAAACTTCGCTTCAATTTTATTCTTTTGACGGAATATAATTACCCAAATAACATTGTCATATGACTATTACATTATTTCTTCCTCTAAGATCATGTGCTCCTGAATGAACCTAACTATACAATATCATTTCTCCTGCACTTCGAGAGTGACATCTGCAAATCATTGTCCCATCATCGTTTAAGCTATCTAGGGTAGCGAACAACCCTTTCTGGTGAGGAAACCTTTCCACATCAAAATCTATATGTTGTTGAATTTCATTTGGTTTCCGTTTGTTTCCAGACTGAATTTTACTATCCAAGAATGGAGATGGTGTTGTTGTATGAAGATCTACAGCAATGGTATACCGATTCAGTTCGTTCTACTGTATGTAATCTTATGGTGCAATGCCCTTAAAATTCCCTACATTGATAAGCGCGTATCACGAATAGTACATTTCTCACAAATGAAAAACATGTTTACCCAGCTACGCTCTAAATCGAGTTATGTCCCATCCCGTACTCTTTTCTCTGGGTCTAACGGGTTTCTAACGCACAATTGAGATTTGCAAAGGGCGTACTTGTGCTAACATGACCCTAGTTGTGAACCAGCTAGCCTTTTCACAATAGTTTATTTTTCTTATGTGCTCAGTAATTGATGTGATGAAATATCACGGCCAACAACATTTAAGTACTTACCCGTGAACCGTTTTCACTGTATTCTACGATGATCACAAAAGAATGTGCGTTTAAGATAATGATGAAACGGTTCACCTCCTTGCCCGTGAGGTGCTTCGGATTATAACGTCTCCGGTTTGAGTCCTTTCACCACCAGTCACTTTGGATGTGAGCAGTTTCTCTGTTATCCGGCTCAAAACCCTGTCTTAGTTATTTTACTTCTGCAACTCCCAGGAATTCTATATTTATTTATACTTTACACGCGTCTAAGGCCAGACAGTGTGCCAAACAGGACTCGAATCGCTCGTTTTCCATTACCGAACAACAGTTTTTCGTGACCATGGTGTTTATCCCTTCTGTTTATCACAGTAACGTGTGTAATAAAAAGGTGCTCAAATACATTTTGATAACATTCCCTAAGTCTGTCTGAGGCCCGCTGGCCAATAAGACACACGTTTGGATGCGGAGTAGGCTGAGGTGCATTCGGGTTTAACTAAATAGAGAATGCGGTTGGATTTTTCAAAATTTTTTATGCGCTGTCATTGGCCGATTTTCTGTATTTTTCTTGGGCGGATAGTATTCTAGTGGTAATTTTCATTCAGAAGGTCACTAAGACATCCCCAATAGATTGGTCCTTCTGTGTCACCAATGATACTCAGTTTCTGCTGATGCACACTGAAGTTGCAACGTCTTAGTTTTCCAAGTTTACTGTTGCGACCACCGCATTGTCGATGTGTACGCACACACGCACCTGTGCACCGGCTTTACTTCACCATTCACTTATTGTCTACGCAATTGTGATCACGTGTGTGCCCATCGATTCCCCCAGCTCTATAAGAACAATGAGATTTTGTTAGCTGACCGTCATGCCAGTTAACCAGTTAGTTGATATACGTGTTATCATCTATATCCAATGCTTTCGAATGCCACATACGTGCCCATTTGTGTTACTGAACAAAAGGCGAGCCAAAATCCTCTCTGATCGTCTGTCGCGCTGCAAATATTTCCCTTGAAAGGACAGTTGAAGGCTGTTCGCGCGTTTTTTTTTCATGAAAAAAATGCAGTCTAGTGCAGCCAGTGTATTTGGTCAGCGACTGGTTTCGTTGTACCAATTTGTCTAGTGTTCAATTAAGCTTTGCATCTGAAGACGACACCTGAACAGTTTATCCTAATCGAATACGGTGAATAAACGGCAGTCTTATATCGCGAAACTAATTGCTTCCCACCGTGTGATAAGATAGTGATATTATCCTGGGAACGTAAAAAAAAAACTAACAGCGTTGTTCTTTAGCTTGTAAGCTAAATAATTTCCATCTTTTGCTATCCGTTTTGCAAGTGAACGAATCAGACCTCATCTGTCGATGTGTTTGTCTGTGGGTCTATCTGTTCATCTGGCAATGTATCCCTTCTGTCGGTCCTCCTCCTCCACCAAAAAAATTAATTTGGAAATCGAGTGTAACAATAAATTGTCGTTTCCAGCTGTCTGCATCACCCGTTGATTAGATGGTTTTGTTTGAAATGTGCTCTGTGGGATATATATATATATATATAATTATTATTCGTCATACAAATTCAACGTCTCATTCATCATTTACAAAGCCTGAGAAGTGCTGTGCATCTGTTTAACCCGGTTTCTTAGGCAGTATCAGCAAAGAACAACCACCGAATCCATTGGGATTCTAACCTGGAGATCTAATAGTTCATAATAATGATACGAATGATGTACTACAGAAGGGCGTGATCAAATGCACACAACTGGATAAAATCAAATTTTTTTTCGGAATGTTATCACGATCAAGAATGCAAGAACATGCGGTCTTCCACCACCAGACTGTTTCGCTTGACTACGATCAGATAGATTGCCTCCAGCAATGTTCGATACCGTTACTAGACTTTATGTTCTGCTGCGCAAGCTGAACTTCAGTCGTCCAATCTATCAATCCTCGACAGATGAAATCGTAAGTCAATTGGGTACAGTAGTGTCTGTGATGGGAATAGGTGACAGTGTTACCATCGTGGTCACTAAACACAGATAACAACCACCGTCAACCTCGTGCGTGTATCATGATTTTTCGTGTAATACCTTAAACAGAATGAAACATTGACTCGTCGATCTGCTGTGGTATCGCTTCTCACGCTAATTGGGAAAGAGTCTACTACATAGATACACACGCGAGTTCAAATTGGGTCTGTTTTCGTCGCCTTATTCACCATCGCTGAGATGCATTGTTGTTGCTGTATTTATTGGATATGATAAACGATCCACCTAGAAACTGTGTGCGAAGCACTCGACATCAGTGTACACCCCACTATCCCCCATATGGTCAACCAAACAGGTCTGTCCCGACGCAGTCGGGAGACGATCACTGGGTTTATGTTTGCACGTTGAAAGGTTGATATTGGAGTAGAGTGTGCTTAGTTTTGCATCAGCTTTCATGTGCGGTCAATCAGGGTAGCCCTCTGTCCGCTTTCGAAAACAAAAATGATTTTATTTGATGTTGGGATCATTTTTATCGGATCTCTGATTCGACCAAGAAGTGAAACGTCTCTCAGTGTGTGTGTAAGTGCTTGTACTAGGCAGTCCGATTAGACTGAATGTTCGCGGCTTGTGTGTATGCATGTATGTGTTTGTATACCGGTATCGGTAAGCGAACGCACACACACACGTGTGTGTGTGTGTGTGTGTGTGTGTGTGTGTGATCTTCGAGGTGATGGGGCTATCTCACCGGTATTTCAGTCAACCCATTACTAATTACCGATATGTTTCGACTTACTCACTGTATGACAAGGGCGGGTAGTGTCTCACCAAACTGTGTTTACATCTGGAAACATGATCCATTATTGTGGAAGCCTTTGAATTGAAAAGAATGTCTTTGTTGGCAGACTGCTCTGAGCCAGGAGGAGAATGTTGGAGGCAATGAGTTTATGGATCGATCACTATGATTTTTCTAGGTCTTAATGAACAGATTCTGTCTCAAAAGTAGAACTAACAAAAACTGCCTATTTTGACTAATTAACTGACTGGTTTGTCATGAACCAAACTCAAGAATAAAAATTATAAATAATTGGATGAACAGTTACTTTCTCCAGGTTAGCATTAAGTCGATCAGGCACGCACCCTCCTCAAAGCTACTCAACGGCTTGGGTACTGTTACCGTTTAATTTCGTGGCACATCAACTATTTGACAACGTCGGACGTGGTCTCCAAAATGTTGGTTTTAGATGGGCAGCACGAGAAAAGCTGCACAGTCTGGAATACACACCAACGGAATCGTTTATCCCTATGCCTGATGCGCAAAGTCAATTAAACAGACTTACAAATACTGTTGCCCCTTTCGGCATAGGTTTGAACCGTCAAAATTCCAAGTTATATTGCACGACTGGTTATCGACCATCCGTGTTCGGAAGCTCAGTGATTAGGACTTGACAATAGCTGATTATCTCTCTTATCTATGTGATTATGTGACTCGTGACGGTTGGGTTGTGAAGATATATCGGACGGCGAACGGAAACATCTTTCGTGTCAATGTGGCGTTTCATCCAAAGATCGTGCCTGTTGTGCCACAGTGTGATCAGTTATACTTCACAGTTGCGAGACCTTACGTTTGCCAGTTCCTTCATTGTATGTTAAATGAAGTATATCCTTAGGATTAAACACCATAATCACAGAACGCACTTTACAGGGGTGTCTGGGTATA
The DNA here is from genome assembly GCA_900618425.1 of Echinostoma caproni. Taxonomy (NCBI): domain Eukaryota; kingdom Metazoa; phylum Platyhelminthes; class Trematoda; order Plagiorchiida; family Echinostomatidae; genus Echinostoma; species Echinostoma caproni. Next base: position 9,457 of record UZAN01042233.1, read on the forward strand.
TTCTCGCAAGAACCAGTTTATGGATACTACGTTGAGGAGTGAATGATTATCAGTAGATGGAAAGATAGAGAATGCAATTTTGTTCCATCGTTTGGTTGAAAACGAAAAGAGAAATGCATGGTATCTAGTGGATAAGGATGGCTACCTGCTTTGTGCGAGACTGGGGTGGACGGCGGATGAACGTCAGAAGAAGAAAACTACTGCCGGAACAAACTTTGAAGAACAAACATGAAAATGATAACAGTACAGAAGAACTAGTGGTGATGAGCTTGTCAATGCAGATGGGGGATTGCAAAAANCAAAAAGGGATATTGATCAGATGGATGGCCTCCCGTTGAACACGATTGTGGTGGTGGCGCAGTGGTTTAGTCGCTGTCGCCGGCGTTCTTTGGACCCTATGGTCCGAGGTTCGAGCCCTGCCACCACCACCCGATGTTGGTGGAAGACAGCTCTGCTGTCGTCCGGTTCAATACCACGCCTAACCTATCGGAGCCTTATGTGGTTCACCACTTCAAGCCCCGAGGCTTAGGTTTTCGGTTTCCACCACGGAACAGCAGGTCCTCGTGACTATGGGGTTCACTCCGTTAGCTGTTCATCACACTTAGGTATGAAATAAAATAAAGGTCACGAAAGGTAAGAGCAGAAGATGACAAACTACCTTACGGATAGATGATATCCATTGATTACAAGTTTCTCATCGTTTTTTACGTAGTTTGACACGGGCAGGATGAATCGATCAGATTAGCAACGCCAACTAAGCTGTCCTGCATTTGGAAAAAAGTTCCTATAGGTCTATAGGTAGTGTGAAAACCATGTAAAGAGTTACATGGAGAGATTCAGTAGAGCAAGTGTATCTCATTTTCCAGGCAATGCTCCCAGAGACTGCAACAGGTGTAATCACAAACACTGAAGAGCATGACATCGAGTCGATAAAAGTATTGTTCTTGTTGTCATTTTTTATCAGATTAGAATGTTTGAACAAATGTATATGCGCAGTTTGACTGTTCTTCGTTTGCTGATTGTGGACGTCCACTCCTTCCCCGCGAAGCAAGCTCAATTCCTATTCACTTTACTCGATAGTACTGGCTTTGTATAAATTGTTAGCTTGGTGGTGCAAACCGGAGGTCACTTCTCTGTATCTGTCTGTTGAAACGTTTCGTCAACGAACGAGGAGAGATCGGACAGCTTATTGCAGCAAACAGTTAAGGGTAGAGAATGCAAACAATCTAGCCTAGCACTTTGAAACCTTCATCCGGAGTGCGATTATCTCATGACTTTTTTGCAGTCTCCGTGGATTTGTGGTACATCACCATGGCATTCGGGGACGTTCGTTTAATTTATATTCGTGTTTATACGTTCTACTCGCCTGTTCCAGCCCAAACCATGATTACAGGTATTTTCCTCATCCACTTTTCTCTATTACATTACCTCATTAGCTATTCTTACTCTAGATAGATGGGCGCCTCTTTCATGTTCCCCGAAGTGGAACAAACAAGTTCGATCTGAGGTCGGCACAACAGTTCGATTCAATGCTAATTACTCCCTAAAGGGGTGATACGTATAACTCATTTCCTCGACTACCCCTGTTGCGTATCTTTGCTCTCACTCTTCGAACAGTTGGTTATTTAGTTTCTTCATGTTGCAGCTTTTGCTTGACATGGACGATTTACCTCTGCCAAATTACAACTTTCCGACTTCCATGTATTAATTTGATTTATCTGGAATTGGACCCGTGTCTGTGTGTGTATCATTTATTTCTACGTTGATGCCCGGGGCCACCCCTCGATCTAGATATCGCTTAGACTGAAATGCATCCATTGTTTCATTGCAAATTAGTTAGTCTAGTCTAGTTAAGCTTTATGCACCCAGTAGGGTGGATTTTCAGCACTTTCGACAAGTTACAGCCAAGAAGATGTTAAGCATTGACAAAGTTAAACGTTTAGTAAATGCAAAACAAATGGATGTGATAAAATCTTGCTGAGACAGGTGGTTTTCCAAGTCCTTTATGATATTTGCTCGGTTTACTAAGATACAAGCACAATAAGGGGTAATACTGTTTCGGTATGGGTGGTACGTGCACAAAGAATCCTGAATTTGGAACGCGTACTCGGATGAGCCACAGATTTACTGAGATGGACATACAGGCAGTGTTCTTCATCTGACAGTACATGGCTGATAAGGCTATCACATGAATCAAAATGGTTACATGCAATGAAAAAACCAAAACGGTCTTGGAAAGGCCATTGCAACCGGAAAGAAATTCAAGAGATCTGGTAAGGAGATTAAAAGCTTTCTCCTTTAGACCAGGAAAAAATACCAGGGAACGGTACAAACAGTAGAGAAGAATACAGACAGTCACAAATTTAAGAAATACATTTAAGGGAAGCTGTTAGGAGCTTGTTAAGCCTAAAAGCGTAGAAGGATAATCAACGAACCCTAATGTGAATGTTTCTAAACTCCTTAGACCAAGAAAGGCTATGTGACAAAGTAACTCCAAGATATTTAACTGAGTCAGCTTTGCGGATGATATTAAAATTAACAACGAGTTCAGGCTGGTTACTCACAAGGGTTCGGTAATGAGTGCCTGCGTCAAGGCTGAAGGGAACATTGCACATTTATCGACATTGAGTGTCTACTTTTACACGTGATCATAATGTTGAGCTTACTGATCCATCTTGTTGCGACTGTTTTCCACCCTAAGGACGTTCATTGCCATCGGGTTCGTGTATCCCCGCCAAAAGTTCATATAATCGACGTTTGACTTCTTCGCCTTCTCCGGATGCGCCAACAGTCAAACTCCCGCCTATTCATCCTCACACATCAAATCATCAAAGGCACTTTTGTTTGTCTTAGAGTGAAACCAGTTCATTTAGAAAAGGAGCCAGTATATTGATAAACCCAGTCTTTTAACTGGCGTTTGACGACCAAGACTTGAAGTTGATATGGTATTGCATTTTCATTACATACTACGTTGTGATGAGTAGTAAAGGTATCAAACCCTGCAATCACAGTGTCCCACTGTTCAGTTATGAAAATCGACAATCTCACTCTTGGGACTTGCAAGCAATCTCGGTTTAATTTTTTACAAGTTCTGGAGGTTGCTTTTTAAGTGACTTTCGACCATATCCTCGCCATGACCTTTTGTTTTTTTCACTCAGGAAGTGAAGTCGGAGCGTGAGGCGAACAGTAATTGTATGTAACTCAGGCCGCGATCAACGCACCATTGTTAGGGGTCGACTAAATTTCCTTTCATATGGCGCAGTGTAACAGGCGGCTTGAACTAATAAAAGCAAAAACGGCGCATTTTTTACATACCAATCAGTAGCTACGGTAGGTTTTGGTTCATTAGCTCCGTTGGTTGTGAATTGAACTTTACACATCTAGTCAACGTCATTGATTTCAACTTCACTCACGATTCACATAGATTTATGCATAACTATGCCTATCCAAACGGTTGTCGTTCGATTACTCCAAGACCGCACGCATCCCACGATTTTCGTTTTACCATCGACAGCAAAGTATCATTATTACTATATGTAATCAGGTTAGGAAAGTTTCCAATGAAGACGAGTTCTGAGAATAACGAGGTGTGATGCCCCTGTAACAATCTTGGAAAGATGGGTTGTGCTATATCACCTACAGTTGAAATGAGAAACGGTCTGATTAGCTGCCCGGTCGTCGAGCGGTTGGTATGCTTGCTTTCTACCTGTGAGATCCCAGGTTCGATCCTTAGTTGTCTCGGCAGATTTGCACTGTCGATCAGATCCAATCAAGTCGAAACAGCTGCCTTATGCTTCCCTGCTTTTCATTGTGCGCTACACTGACACGACGAATTCATTACGTATGATCAACTGGACCCTCAGCCAATACTTTCATTCTCAATATTATTATTACTTTATTATCGTTGGTGTTATGGCCGACCTCCATGGATTACGTTGGTTTTGGCGTGTGTTTCGCATGTCACCAAATAGGTGTTGCCACGGCGCGCTATGTTTGCGAAAGCAGGTAGTGGGTGAAACAAAGCCAATGGTGATCAAAATAATATCTAATAAGAGGGATATGAAAACCGTAGTCAGAAAACTCGGTCGCATAGGTAGCGTTAGGCTCTCTGGCTGGACCCTAAGGTCATGGTAACCGGTGGTTGGAAAACCTGAATGATATACCTGAAAGCCGTGAACAATGGCGTTAGTGCATGTTCTCTATTTCCTTGCAACCTTAGTCCGCTTAAATTCTCCGTTTTCTCTTCGACACTACTTCCACCTTTCCTGCCTTTGTCCTACTGCTTCATCCCAATGGGGAACCAAAAGGACAGCAACCAGAACTGGCGCACGAAAGTGCATGGTTAATGGTTGTATAAATTGAAAACTGAAACTCAATAATATGGCAGTCACTGTTGAATTTCTTTGATAACCAAAATCTCTATTCTTTTCTATTGGCAGGATGAAGCACAATTTCAGACACTTTGTCGCCCCGGTCACAATCGAACAGCCAGTGTGGGCGGTGTCGCTAGTGCCGCTTTGTTGGCCCGGTCCGATGCGGATGTGCGAGATGTGTTCTGCACGTCCAAACCTCGACCGGATTCCGTTTCTGAAGCTAATTTGTCCCTGAACCAATACGGTATGTCAGCTATGAGTCCACGTCCGGTTGTGGATCCTGAGTGGCTTCGTGCCTGCGATCAGGCGAATGATGAGGACGAGGATGATGAAGAGGATGAGAACGACGATGATGATGACGAGGATGATGAAGAAGAGGAGGAGGAGGCTAATGGAGGTAGTGACGGGGCTGATCCGGAAAATATGACCGCACGACAAAGTTCGACGTTGACCAATGCGGACGAAGAAGGTGGTGAGTACGTAGAAGTTAGCGGTGAGGTGAACAACAATTCCTCTCCGATTCTACCGCCGGCTGTCGGCGGTGTGGGTGAAGCCAAGACAGCAGATGACACTCTGCTCGGGCTGGAATCGGG
>UZAN01042233.1:18262-34965 GCA_900618425.1 Echinostoma caproni
CGTTTAAGAATGGAGGCTCAACCTTAGTCTTGGAGTTTTTTTAGAACACAGACACTTCTAGCTTAGACCCACCATTTCTATCTTCCTCGGTCTGAAAGCGGCTTTCCATTCAGTCGGTCGCTCTAAACCCTGGCTCTGCCTCGCCCTGAAGGGTGCGTCCGAGAAGTTACTTTCATTTTGCGATCTCTTTATACTAACTGCCGAAACTGAGTCCGAGCTTACGGCACATTTTCGTTCGAGTTCTGTTGTAACGTTGAGATGGACGATATGACTGTACTAGCGCGAACCGTGACCCGAACCATACGTGCGGCAATAATGACCACGAACAGAGCCGTACGGCCCATTGAACGGAACACAAGGTCGCCCGACTGCGATGCCTAAAAGAAATCCAAACAGAATCGGAAGGAACGCCCCGCGAAACTAGTACGATCCCTGGAACCCACTACATAGAACACAGAAGGCAGGCTCTCAGGCGAGGTTATATATATGGCTCGACCAAAGGGGCGAAGATTGTGGACAACTCGTCTGTTTATTTACAGCTTGGGGACCGGCCAGCAGTGACTTTGGAAATCAACTCAAAAGCGGAAATCAGCTCGAACTGGACCAGTGAGGATCGAATATGGCCGGTGGGGCTGTATGAGTCTTTCTTGGCACAAAAATCCGGAAATTTAAATTTTATAAAAATAGCTATGAAAATAAGGAAAACTAGGGAAAATAGTCTCTTCTCTATCACGTTTTTTCGGAGTGCTTGGTTTCGCGGAGATGTCGGTTTACAGGTTCGCATCTGCTGGTCGCGGTCGGAGCAGTTTTCGATGGCGGACCCAGGTGTCGCCATCAACGTTGATCTCGTACAGATTGGAGGGGCAGTGGTTGGTGTTCGAACCTTTCGCCGAATCGGATCGGACGTCATATTGATTGCGAGTTTGTGGCGGCTTCGTTGTTCTTTTCCTTCCCACGGAACAGATGGCAGTGACTGCGAGTGGATTGTATAGAGTTGTCCCGATTTTGACGGCTGACAGGCTTGTGGCGGACCGTTGGCGCTTGTAAAGTGGTCTTTTCTCCATCAAGTTCATTACGGAAAGTGGTGTTCGTCAGGGTTGCCCTCTCTCTCGTTTTCTATTCAACTCTGTCATAGATTTGATTATGGAAACAGTCCTTTAGTCACGCGCGGATAGCGGCATTCATTTGTTCCCAGGTGCTAGATTGTCTGGTCTAAAGTATGCAGATGATATTGTGCTGCTACGTGAAGATCCAGGTAAGTTGCGTGCTTTTCTGGGTAGTTTGAGTGCTAGTGTAACCATGTTCGGTATACGTTTTGCACATTCAAAGTGTAAAATGTTACTACAAGACTGGATTGGTCTAGCACCCAACCTCACTGTAACTGGAGAAGTTGTCGAAGAAATGGACAGATTTTTTTGTTTGGACAGCTACATCTCAACTGGTGGACACACCACAGATAAAATATGGTGGATAGGGTCATACATCTAATTCGTATCGATAAAAAATGTAACAAACAAAAAGATTCCAGTCAGGTTGAAGGAAACAGTTCGTCATGAACACGCCTCAGTGACGTTGCATATCTTGTACGAATTCTGTTTTTCTTGCAAGCGTCACCAGACTCTGTTGTGATTTATACTTTGATGATCATGAGAGCTCCGCACATTGTACTGTATTCTGTTCTGCTTCAGTCAGACTCACCAATTCCGTTAGCTACGCGGTGCTCAAGTACAATCGATCATTTGACCTTAACAATTACACCTTTCCATGGAGCGATTTCAATGCAATATTTCAGGTTTGTGATTGTTCAGAACGCAAAATATGTATTTGCAGTTATTTCAGTTTGAATTTATCACCGCAGAAATACATGGGACTTAATGAAAACGGATTATTGAAACCATCCAATCTCATCGGTCGAATCCCCAATCTTTCAAACTAAGTAAGCTCAATAACGACGACGCATCAATCCCAACGATTATGTGTGTGTGTGTGTGTGTATTTTAGTCTGCATAGTCGAGTGTGACGCTTTCGACTGGAGTTGACAAATATCTCTATTGGTCGCTGTCAAACTGATTCTGATTGAAGACAGCATCTGAACACGTGCTCAGTTCCGGTTTTACCTAGTTTCGCGCATGAGGAGTACGGAGTTTTTGTCTCATATAAATGACTAAAGAGTGAATCATTTGTGAGCACCTGCTCACGTACGTTCTATGTGTGCTCAAGAATGAGTTATGAAATCAGAACGTTTGTCCTAACCATCATCAACGCATCAGTCCACTCATGCTGAGGGATTCGCTATAGAAGCTGACCGTAATTACCCTCAGACACATCAGTCGTATAACATCAATTGCCTATTCCTATATCTTCACTCCAGTCACCATTTCTCGTATCAATATAGTGTGTTGCAATTAGGCAATCTGTGTATCAAGCAAGTTTACTTGTTTCTGTTCCTGTGGCTGTTCAGTCGGCATTTTTTATCACTGGCGTGAGCAATATAAATCAGGATCAAGGAAAGTCTTAGTTGGGAATGAGTGTCTCGGGTTGTGGCTGGTCCCTCTTACACCTCGCGAAATGCTCCCACCCGACCAGGCGTCTCAAATAGCCTCTGCTGAGGAAGCCCTACTCACTGCCTTCCCGTGGTGGAGGTGTTTTCCCACTGAAATGAGAGCACAAAAGCCAGAATCCGGAGCTACAATCGAACCACTGGCAGTTCACATAGGGGAAGTGGCTAAAAACCCTTATTCCAAACCAACCACCAAGGAAATTAACCTAACGCCAAGTAAACGGGCGGCTCAGATTAAATCTCTTGTTTAAATCAATACTTGCTTTCCATTGTGCGTTCGGTGATGGCTTCATATCAGGTGACATCATTTTCCAAAAGGTGGCGTGAGGAAATTGCGGCTACTCTCCATGTTTGTGTGGTTTTCTCATCTGCGATCGAATTCAACCAACGTCTTTCTTCGATGTGATCGGTTTTCGTGCTATTGGTCTATGTCTTGACGGAAAACTTCCGTTGATTATGCTATAAATTGGGCTTATGTTCACACCGGAGCACTTGCACAAATCTGGTATCGAGTCGTCGGATTTATACGTCTCTCGAATAATTTACCTCTACTCTTCAACGATATGTTCCATGTTTCCTTCGGTTTTGCTGTGGTGGCACTACAAATCGCTGCTTGAACGAAACGCACATCTCGAGGTCAATTTCTGTTTATCATATTTTTAGTTCCTTCAGGATAAGCGATAGTGCTTGAAGAGTTTATAGTCACATAATTTATCAATTTATTTAGGCTAGACAATTTTCATTAATCGGCTCATTTACTGTGCATCGAATGGAAAAAGATAACCTATTTAGATTACACACCCTAATGAAACAGGAATAATTTATCAGATAGAATGAACTTCTACACTACTTTGTATAAAATATTTTTCAAATCTGAGTTGTCACTTTCGTACTACCATAAATTTTATCGCGACACTCAAGGTCACGTAAATTCAAACGGTGATACAAGGGAAATCAGAACATTGTAGTGGAAGATAAAGTATGGGCTAAATACACTTACTCCATAGCTTTCGGTATGCACGTATGATAATGACAGCTGACACGTATTTCCAAAATGGGAATCATGTTGCACGAGTTCGATCAATACTTGTATAATAGTAATGATTGTCGGGTAGTTCCAATTTAAAGAGATACTGAAAGGACCATGTGGTGGAGTCAAACTGTCGAGGTTGAATTATGACGACAGGGAAAGGAGATAGCGTAAGGTCAAACCGCTCTCTCTGTCTCCCTCGTTCCGATGCAAACGGGTTTTGTAAGCAATAGCAATCAGTCCATGCCTTCATTTTGTTCATGCGTGACGAGGTCCTGGGCCGGCGAAGATTGAGATTAAAAAACGAAAATTGGCTACCGCTCACAGATTTCACATGCGCTTATTGAAAGCCAGTGTTTCACTGAAGGTTGCCGTCCGTTTGCTGTCGAATTCTTCAAAGCATTAGAATTGTTGCTACTGTATTGCTTGAGTCGCCGTAGTGCTCGTCCTGAAATTTGCCTACAGCAGTATGTGTTCAATAAGTAAAATCAGAGGTGTTTTCAGTCACCTAGACGGTATCACTCGCCACTTATTTGAAACGGAACGCGCGTTTTGTTGAATTGCTCACCACAGCAGGTGGTTTTATGGGATTTACAACCGGATCCTTGAGGTTTCTGATTCCCAAATCAGCAGGGCACTATGTGCGGACTGCAATTCATTGTTAATAGGTGTACAGTCAGTCGGATCTTGCGTTCTTATGACGAATCTTCAATACTCAGTCTTCCAAACCACCTATTCCAACCGGTGATCATTAGAACCAGTTTATACACCTCTTGAGAGGTTTCAAAGCAGGATTATCCAGCTCCTCTGAATTTGCCAGCTTCCCGTAACTCCTCAACCTACATATTGTCTATTCGCTCCTTCACTTTCATGAGAACCTTCGCCATGAGGAGGCAATGGGTATGATTTCCTAAGCATATACTCTGAGAGACCCACTAATGAGAGCATGTGTGCGGGAGTAGGGAAGAGGTCACTCGGAGAAACTCGTGAAGTGTTTGACGATGAGTTGGACGATTTTTAGTGTCACGTGATTTATTTCGTTTGATTCAATCGTCGCATATGCATATCTGATGAAAATGCCTCGAGTTATTCATTCATTTATTGTTTTATCGAATACACGAGTGTTTGCTTGCAGTGGTTGGAGAGGTGTCCAAAAACTACCGGTGAACCAAAAGACCCAGGAACCGGTTAGTTCTGCTATTGTTGAACACAAATGCACTTCGCATCGATCACACTAGGTCATTTGCGCTGAAATGCACCAAGATGATAGCCTGATGTTAATGCGAGTTTCCCTGCTTGTGGCCAAATATATATATATGTAAAACACCGGTTTGAGAATAAGTATGGTGCCAACGCCACAGCCAAATGCCTAGTTAAGTAAGTTCCTCAAGAATGAAGAAAGGCTGATGATCGTGATATGTTTCCTGTCAGAAAAATGTCCATTCTTAAGGTCAAAACCACTTCTAGTTCATAAGAATCAGGACAGTAGCGTTTCTTGTGAAACCTCTATGTTGAACTGCACTGACAAAGTATGAATGATCACTGATCGCCGCTTCTATCGGCTGTTTTTCTCATCTATCACATTCCTTACCGTGTAGAACAACAGGAAATCATTCATTGGGTATTTGACAGTCCACGATGTCAGATGAGGTAACATCTGAAACGTGGAATGCAGTTTTTCTTTTCATCATGGGCTTATGTCATCTGTTTTTCCCTCCCCGAAAAATTCAATCCGCTTACCCCACCACGGGGGCCACATGTTTCTTACCCATAATTCGAAGCGATATTCAGTGATTTCGGTGTTGCTTCTACGCACAGTTACCGACTATTTGAAAGTATTGTTTGGATTATAGTTGGGACAATAGTTACCATTCTTTACTTCCTTTTACCAAACAGATATTTTTGTATCTGTGGTAGTGAGTAACTGGCAGAAGGCGAACTACTTCGAAATCTTAAAGAGCTCACAAACTTTGTATGTGCGAGATGTAAAGTGGTCAAAATAATGGAATGAGCGCATGCATATTGATGATAACATTAACTAGTTCGATTAGTTGAGTTTATGAATTAGATGTTAATGGTGAACTGGACGATAAAGATTTCTTCACCAGCAAGCTTCTATTCGATGATTTATCCAAAACATAACCGGAATTCGCACTTTCTGTTTGCCTTTTCGTCTAATATGAATGCTTGACTTCAGACGTACTTCCGCATGGTAAACGGTAGAACAGGTAAATCCAATGACCACGAAAGACTTGTGCTTTGGTTCAAGACAAGCGGTAGCCTGTGCTCCGAATCTTTCACCGGTGAACCACACAAAGCCTCATTAAGTGACACCGGAGCTATTTATAACTGGAATCGGCTGATGGATATGGTATTCCAATCCTGAATCCCAAATAACGGAGCACGCAGTTGAATCGACCACTAGCGCAACGTTTTCAGCTCTGTTTCTAATTAACTTGAGTAATTGAAGATTGTTAGTCTTCTTAATTTTTCGTTATAATTTATGTACCATCATTTCAGGATGTACATGCACTGTTGTTTAAAGCAGTAGTGTTTACCGTATTGGTCTACTGTAGGTATACTTCCGAAGTCTATTTAATTAATTTCGACCGAACCACCGCAGGGTTTTCCGAGTGCTGTGCTTGCTACCGTCGTATAGTTTTGCATTATTTCTAACATCGTCGTTAGCTGTTTCTATTCATGCTTCTTCCACCGTGCCAATATCATTTTTGAACGATCGATGCACTAACAAAGCTGACTGAAATGGTTTGGAACCGAATGCTACTCTGTTTAATTCTCAGTGACGCCATTCCAGTGCCAAGCAAGATTATCTAGCATGCATGTTGAAATTGGTACGTTCGTTTTTCCCTGGAGCATAAAAAACAACCTATAATTTGCATATCGCACAACTACCTACAAATTCCACCGAAAGGTCCAGAAAAGTTGGAAAAGGCCTTCACTCACCCCGTGCACATTGTTTTGTTTATCATGTTTGTTTAAGGTGCTTGGGATAGTTTCACGATCTTTTGTCAGTGTTCCAGTGACAGTGAGTACCCCGAAAATATCGTCATTCTGACTGTGATCGAATGATGTCACCCTGCCTTGTCAATAGGGAAGGCAGATGATGTGGTTGCTTGTCACCTTATCACGGTATCATGATCGGTTCCCAAGTATATAATGGTTTTCGTTTATAACTTGGGATTCACATACAGCTTGCCAGACGCACTTTTAACAGAAGATAAATTGTTCTATAACACACAATCGAAGGTATAGACTTGTTATGGTCACAAGGAACGATTGTCCATTTTAGAGGGGAGGCGGCAACATAAACCCTGGATACTCTGAGTTGCAAATCACTTAGTACTGGACTAGCGAGATATTGCGACTTTTGACCTCGAAGCTGTCTGCCACTAACCATAAGTATATCATCTTGAGCGCCATCCGTATTTCTCGAAAGTGAGTGTTTCACAATGAATGCACCAACGGTTTGTCTTCAGATTTTAACGACAAAACTGTGCTCGGTAATTTGCGCTTCAATTCAGCGATGCATTTTCTCGCCAACCTTTGTGCAATAAATAGCCGTTGGAGCTAGCTCCAGTCTGTCACGAAAATCAATATCTGGATGCTAACGAGCAAATAACTCCACTTTCGATCTTTCCTGTACGGTTGGATAGATCAAATCGAAGTGGACAGCATAAACGGTTCAGAAAATGGTATCACCTATGTTTAGACTGTAATCGAAGTAGCATATCAGCGATCAGTTGGACGAATCTCACCAGCAAAAACAAAACAACATCATATAACCCAAAACAGGGTCGACAGGCGATAGCAATTTGAATGTTCTAGTGGACGGTTGTGATCTACGCAAAGCAAGATGAATACAAGGATTATTTACTAGTTGTTAGTACTTTAACCTCTGGTTCTTTCGAATTTGAGTCCCTGATTAATTATAGTCACTGGATTACGGCAATAGAGTAGTCGGAGGGTAGTTAAAATGGATTGCGACTGTACATTTCAGAGAGCTGGATTGAACAGTTTGCAATTTTTGAACACAGAATCCAACAGCGCAACGCTCGAAATCTGTCCCGGACAGTTTCTCTTCACCCCTGCTGGTGTTTGCTACCGAAAATCACAAAATTTATATACACGAACACAAAAATTAGGCTAACAGTAGCCACCAATTTCAGGGGCAGGGGATTCCCAGGTTAGAGTGACTGTAATATGTAGTTAATTTTAACTTCAGTTAGTTTTGTTGACACTGTGAAGTGCAGCTTCAAACGATTGGCCACAGTCGCCTCCCAGCAAGTTTGAGCAGCTTTGTTTGTCGTATCTTCCTTCCTATCATCGGATCTTGTCCGACGAGACGTTTCCAGTCGAAAGATGGTTGCAAAACAAAGCGAGCGTTTATCGGAAGCATCACATATCTGCATTAAATATTGAAAGAAGAGTGCTATTCTTACAGGGTTGCGAATAGCCTAGATTTTTCCAGAATGAAAAATACGAGAGCACTGGTGTTTTTTATTACACACGCTCGTGTGATAAACAGCAGACGGAGCGAACTCCATAGTCACGAGGACCTGCTGTTCAGTGGTGGAGACCGGCAACCTAAGCCCCGGGACCTGGAGTAGCCAACCACACAAGGCCCCTATAGGTTAGGTGTGGTATTGAACCGGACGACATCAGAGCTGCCTACCATCAAATGGGAATGAGCCTGTTAGATTGCAGTATTCTGTCCTTTACCTTGGTTCCCACCAATCCAGAAAACTCTCGCAACATTCAGCGGCAGCGATTGATCCAAACCCATTAATTTTAGGGGGATTTTCAGGGTAAATAAAGTTGACCCATACATTGTTATCATCCCTGTAGATGACCCAAAACGCCTTTTGTCCGTCAACCCAGTGTTGTGTCATCGGCAGATGCCTAGCAATCACCAAAGAGGGAGTTTGTAGTGCATCGGTTTTTTTGGTATCTTTCGGCTGCCCACTTAACTGACTAATGTGAAAGTAGCCAATTGACGAGTCTAAAGCAAGGTGCTCTGTCAGAATGGGGATGCAGAAGACAAAGATTGGATATGCTCAGAAAGCGAGCAAATGCATGAGTGCCACGGTTTATCTCACTCAATCATTTCTCTAACTATTGGTTAGGTTGGTTACGCGGTCGTAACGGGATAGTCTAAGGCAACCTGTGTGACCGAATCTTCCGCTCGGAGTTTTCACACCGTCTCATTCTGAAAACCGCTGACCTTATTCCATTCATTGCCTACCTCGACGAACATTGCACACCTGGAGAACCTGTTTGATGACATGCGTAACACTTCCCTACCCTCCTAATCTGTGGAGATGGAGCACTTACTCCAGGATACACATGTCGTTACCTCAAACTTAGTTTTGCATTCGTGTCGGTTTTTCGTTAATTAATCAAACTCATGTTGTGTCCTCGTTCTGTTTTTTTTGTTCCATGGTAAAATACACCGTTTCGGAAGGGGAGAAGGATTTATGGATGTGGGGGAGTCGGAAGGTAACAGTGATGAACAAGTTTATTCTCACATTTTTTAGTGTTCACATGTGGTGTTTTTGTGATTTTCCTTCCTTCTATCTCCACACCCGATTTTATTTCACCATCTCAGTCGGCAAATCTTCTTCGAAAGACAGTGGTGTCGATTCATCCACGGTGCTTTATCCGAACCAGGCACTTCCTCCTCCAGTGTATACCAATCTGACTCAATTAGCTCATGCTGCCCAACGCAAATTCTCCATATCGNCGAACTTGCCTCACTCCGTTCAAAACAGCATGGCAAGTGATCCGGTAGACAAATTTCTGGATCCTACTGCGATTCCCGGTAGTCCATCGCGTTTGCTTCAATCAAACGATCGTGATCAGAGCTACCCTAAGAGTCCAAACCATACCCAAATCCGTACACGAGACACTACCAGTGTCAGCTCAGCTGGTTTGCCACACCAACACCCAAGTACGAGGCATTCGGTCAGCGATCTAGCCGGGGCTGTTCGCTCCGCTCCCCAAACCCCGATGAATTTGTCCGCCCTAGGCAACGGTATCGGTAGTGCTGTGGCTCTCAATAGTCAGAATATTGGCAATCGGCGAGGCACTCTACCTGCAACCAGTGCAGTTGCTCGCTCCGGTTCTAATGGAATTGATCCGTTTAGTGTGGAGTTGGACGAATTGGATCGAATGGTAACTGGTAGGTCGTACCATGCTTTCTGATCATGTTTTCTCATTCATCGGGTTCCTACTTTCATTTGGCTTTACTGGTAGAGTTATGCGTAGTGATTGACAACGAATGCTGGAAAGCTGCTTCGTCTTTATTGGGGCTCAACAGTATGGTGTACAAATTTGTATTCTTCACGAACTGTCAAGCGTTTGATTGACCGTGGGATGTGAACGGTAGACTGGCAACACATTGAGCAATGACTAAATCAATTAATTGTACAAGTTCTTGGTTTAGCTTATACCATTACATAAAACTAAATTTATCATCAATAACATGTTTTCGGGCAGTCCGAAATTAACGAACTTGAATGAATCAGGACGGACACAATCAGATCAATGAGTTCATATGAGCAAAACTAAAAACCTAAACATTTAACTTTCACTTATCGTTAGTTGCGCTACTTCCGCAGGTCGATTGTCCTGGATAGTGCCCGCTTGTATTTCTCCGTCCGGTTTTTATTTCTTCCGTCCAGTAATGCGGTTTTTACGTTTTTGATCAAGCGCTGGGATTCGAGGTCGTATTATCTGTTCCAAAGCTCTGTCTTCGCGCTTCAAAACAGTTTTGCGACTGTATGGTTTGATTGATCCTTTTTTCTATATTCGGGGAATTTATTTTTTCTATGCTGAACATGGTAGAGCAGGAATGGCCTAATTGTTGCAGTCAATACTTGACCCGTCGCGACATCCGGCTGTCTGTTAAGGGTCGAGTATATAGTGTAGCAATTAGGCCAGTTTTGCTCTATGGTACAGGGACTTGGTCATTACCATTGGGAGCATATATTTAATACGAAGACATGAGGCAGGTATCCTTATCGGTTATTCTGTGCACTTACATTACGAGTCCTTAAAGGTTTTGTTTTTCTACGCTGGCTCGTACCTTACGGGTTCATTGATTGGGATCGACGTTGGGCCCGGCGGAACTTGTACGGCCTAGCTTCTTATTGGCAAGGAGCTCTAGCCTGGATGGATGGCAGTTGTCCGACGCAGTACGAAGAGTTTTTCATTGTCGAGATAAAGTCATGTGAATCCACGTCCGTCCAGCGATTCCTCTTACCGTTAGACTGTTCCTCCTTGTGTTCAGTGGCCGGAATTACCCATCTGGGGGCGAAATTGGATTTTCAAACGAAAAGCCAATTGGTTGCCAATCATCCGGCCTTGTGTCACCAAGCTTTATTTGCACTGTACCCACAGATCATAAATGATTCTGAGACTGTTACAAGCCATCCTGCTTAAGTAAAGGGGTTGCGGAACAATTCAGACAGGCTATCACACCAAGTTAAGGCGCACCTTTGCTATGAAGACTCAATATAAGAAAAATAGACAGATAAAATTGGATGCATGATTTTTTCTGTTGTAATTCGCATGTGCTCTTGCATGGTGTAACGCGTCGGTATCTGTTCTTACGGATAGTGTGATTCTTAAGCGGTTCCGGATTTATTTCAACTAAACCGAACTGATGAATGAATAGGGCACTGGATTCTATGTTATTCTCCATTTTCAACTACACTAATTGCATGCATGTACTCCTAAGATCACTTATATGCTCTCTTTCTATCCCCACGACCGTTTCTCCTGCGATTCCCTCTCACACCACCCGCAATGTTTCTTGCGCGTTTTGATTCTATTCGTTGGTGCTGTGAACTGTTCAACCGGTTTGGCTTTTGTTACATACCATTCATCACGATGCTTACTCTTAACAATTTGTACACCATACGGTCAATCAAATCTCATTTTTTTTTCTATATCACGCATTCGCACATAATTACGCTGGCACTTTATACATATAATGTACGCATCCACATGTGCGTGTGTATTCTGGTGAATGGGTGCTCACATACTGTTTACTTACCCGGTGCATTCTTGGGTCGTCGAACGATTATTTTTTACTCTTCACATTATTCAGTCGGCCCGTATGCTTCTATGCCTCGATTGCGCTTTGCTCGTGCTGCTTCTTCCACTTTACATGGATCCCCTATTATTGCGTCCGCTAATCATGCGGTCGTCCCTCTGGCCAACTCCATTGTCACTTCCACTCTCCATGGTAACAGTGTCCCTGTTTCACCCGGTGCTCCTCCGTCGAGTCCCTATATGCACTCACTCAACCCGTCTCCTTTGGCTCGAACTCTTGGTCGACCGGGGACTAGAGTTTCACTTGGTTGCGCTCTGACACCTCCGGTCACATGTCCTCTCCCTCATTCGGTTTCGCAAAACACATTGGTTAGTTTATTTCGTGCAACCAGTATGGATGAACAAGTGACGGATAGTATGCCACTTTCTCCACCTTGGGAGCGTGATGCCGGAACGGCGGTCTCTTGTTTCGCACGAAATCTGGCACCAACTCCAGAAGGATATGGCATTCATGAGACGGAAGAAACTGGAACCTTATTACGTCACATGCGACAGAGTAGTTTTGAGAGCGCAGATCCACCATTAACCCAAGTGCGTTCTGAACCACTCTTCAATTGGTCCGGCGCGCATGTCTCGGAGTCTCCTCGCCTTCCTCCTCCTTCGCCTCCTCCGGTTTCTCCTAAGCCACAAAAACTCAAACAGGCTATAATTTCTCGCAATCGAATGAGTCTGGGTTCATCCGCACAATCGTCCCGTACCCCACCTCCACCACCAACTAGGCGTTCCAGTTTTCTGGGCTGTACCGAACATCGTAACACAAATTTGGGCAATCACAATGCACCGAGTCAGCTGTCGAACGGTGTTGGAAATCCCGTTTCACAACCAAGTAGTTAGCGTTTCAGTTTTCTCCTGTTGTTCCCGTATGAGCATACTGTGTGTTTCCAGATATAGTGTTTTTGATGCTCTTTATAACCCGTCGTAAAACCCTGGTCCACTTGAAACTATGTTTACCCAGAAAATTTGTTTAAGTGCATCCAAGACAGCATGGATTGATGGGTATATGTCTACCCAATAGGTTTTTAGCCCTTCTGGGCTTCTTCACGGTACCAGTAAGCCGCATACGGGGACATCGTACACACACATCAAACTGCTTCTTTTGTGAGTGTGCATATACCTGTAGTGGTTGGAACCCCCATCAGGGCAACTCATCCGAAAGTGGTACCACACAGGCGCATGCTCGCACCTTTTTCTTTTTGCCGGCGTATTTTTCGGCTTACAATCCCCCCCCCGGACGTTAGTGTGTGTGGGGCTTTCAGTTGACCGATACCGGCTTGTGACAGCCATCTTATGATGGCATGTGTGCTTTTCTTTCTTTCTGCTGTCGTACTGATCTGTAGTGGGACTTCTGATAGGTTTGACTCTGATCAAATGCATGTACACAGAAGAGTGGGGTTTCGGGAACGAGTTAGGGTAGGGGTGTGCATGTCTGTTGAGAACATGATCAGAATCGACGACAAACAAGGACTAAACTCCCAGCACCCACTAGAAAACGCGGGTACTCACACAAAGCGGATCAGTCTAAATCAAAGTTAGGTGCTGGGCAAATGTGTACGTGAATTACCAGCGGGTCTTTGATTATACCTTGAATTATCTCAGAAAGTATTCCTCCATTAGTGTGGAATTTCAGTCTTGTTTTATATGGTCATTAATGTTACATTGTCGTCCCGTGGTATCGGTTACTGCCTTCTGGTTATCCACTTGGTCTGTCAATGGGGCAGTGTTAAATTAAATCTGGTTGGTCAGTGATTGAATGCACAAGCCCGACTATTTGCGGCCATATTACCTAGTATCTCATCATTGCGTAGAATGGCCCAGAGGTTTCCAACTAGTATGCCTAACAAGACCTAAGTTCAAAGTTTTCGTATCTTTAAACCGGACAGAGGTTTTTCTTCTCGCAAACCACCGTCACACTGCCGTATCACCCGATTTCCCACACGATTGAATACAGAACCCTATCTGGGAAGCCTGACGTGACCTACATGACGACGTCTTTGGTCAGAGCTCCATATCCTCTTTCTAGATTTTACTGTGACGGTTTTGGGCTTTTCAATTAATGCCTGTCGACGAAGCCTATTTACCATTGTGTGTAAAGCACGCGCAATCACAATCACCTTTGAAGGTTCAGCACTTCTAGCAGTGCCTGACCTACTACTTTCCCATCAACCATCGCGATGGTATTGCACCTTGACGTGATATGACGACTTGTGCACCTCTGTAGCCCAACAAGCTACACGTGATGGCTTTTGTTCAGGCAAAGATCTAATCATTCTTGGGTGGTCAATGGGTCGAGATCAGACAGAGTTCGGTCTCCTGGTCCTCCAGGTTGGGGGTTTGACTAGAGTTGGTGTCCCAGTTGGTGAAACGTGTTGGAGGAGTAATTGATCCAAGAAAATGTCATAACTGAAGGTTGAAAACCCTAATTGTTCTCCTGCTTAGTGATTGGTCTCCCTGGCAGTACACGTTCATAAAGCTCAAACGAACACACAAACTAAAAGTAATTTAATGGTTCATCGGTCGTCGCACAGGGTAATTAGGACCGCGCTGTCCATGGCATCGAGCAAGCTGAGTCATGCGTGTGCGATGCACTCTTTTCAAATTGATGTCTGTTGCGTATCGGAGACACGGATTCAGGATCGTAGTAGTATAAGCCACGTGAGTACGCCGAGTCTGTTCTCGAGGTATTTCTTTCATACATCAGTGTCTCTAACCATGATCGTAAACGATGGTTAGAGACACTGAGTGTCATAAACAGTGGAGTTCGTGCATCTCAATTTCTTTGCAACTTTAGACAACTGAACTTCTCCATTTTCTGTTCGGCTCCACTTTCAACTTTCTTTTCTTCTCCTATTCTTCATCCAAATGGACAGCCAGAAGACAGCAACCAAAAGCGGCGCACGAATATGCGTGGTTAATGGTTGTACAAACTGAACTGAACTGAACATCAACAGACGATGAAGCCCACCCACTGGGTCAGCGTGGTGTAGGAATCGTACCAAATGATGAAGCTGAGGCATCACTGATAGATAGTATCCCCGTGAAGAGTCGTTTGTGCGCAACGAAGCTCCAGGGTTCAGCTAGTATTCGGAAGAACAGCAGAATGTGGGCTCATCATTTCCGAATATGCACCAACCAACTGCAGTACCGATTCACTAAAAGACGACGAATTTAACGACAAACCCACCATACTCATTCGGTTGAGCCGCAGCTCTAACGTACACACGTTATGATGCGCTTCACTTTTTGACTCATTGATCATCATCAGAAATCATCTCAGCTGGATCATCATCGTCGGCGCGATTCATCTGTCGGCGCACCTTATTCTTGATGGTTGCGTTGGCACCAAGCTTGATCGCAAGCCGGTGTTATATATATATATATATATATATATATATATACCAGCTTGGTGCCAACGCAACAAAAATAATATAACAAGAAGATGGGACAGGAGCTAGGAGAACCGCGTCATAATGGAATAGAATAGTGAGGTCGGATTATATTTGCTTGTGCTACCGAGCCCGAAGTGCGTCATATCATTGGCGCTCTCAGAAGATAGTAATCCCCATGGAAGTAAAGCAAAAGATTCCAATCTGTCAGAATCAGTATAGGAATCAGTGGCGCCTCCAACATCGGCTCAGGAAAAGCCCTAAGAAAGATAGCGAAAACTGGTGGGCCAAAATTGTCAGTGAAACGGAAGTAGGTTCTGCATCAGGGAATAGTCAAAGACTGTTTCACCTGATGCGCAGCTCAGGAGATCGTTACATACCTGTCAGTGAAAACATTTGCGGCAAGTGTAGACATGGTATCCACAATAGAGAATAATAATACCGATCTAATAATAACATAATAATGTACTATAATATATTTACATATAATATATATAAAATATAATATATAATCATATAATAATGATTTGATCGCTGGGCAGAGTATTTTAGTAAACACTTTAGTTGGCCTAGATCTATTGCTGCTATTCCGGTGATTGCAGTGAAAACCCCGCGGGTGGTAACATATCAGCCTGCAAGCGAATTAGAATTACGAAGCTGTTTTCAATCGTTGAAGAAAGGGAAGCCAGCGATTCTCGATTGGATTCTTTCCATTGTTTTCAAGTTGGACGGTGGGTGGGGAGGGATGATTGTCGACTCGATTACTAGCTTAGTTCGAAGCATCCGGTCGGAGGAGCTTCTTCCTTTATCCTGAGGTAAATCGTTGATAGTTCCGATATTCAAGAATGGATCGCGCAAGGACCGCACAAACCACACCGGGTTCCAGTAATAGTAAAAGTGTAAGCTTATGTGGTAGTTTGCCGGCTGACACCCTTAAGGAAGATGAATGTCCGCGAACAACAAGCCGGTCGCGGTTCCATAGACCAAATCTTCACTCTGCGTCGAGTCGAATTGCGCCGTACATACCGTCTGCCAACGGTCGCAGTGTTCCTTGACCTGAAAGACCCTTCGATTCAGTCGCAAAGGAATGCCGCGGAATTATGTAAACGATCACTGCACCTGGATAATTCGGGTAGCCTGTTGGTGATCTAAACAAATCGTTCAAAATCGGGAGCGGTGTTTGTCAAGAGTGCCTGATTTCGCCATTCCCGTTGAAGTTCATCATGAATGAAATATTGGAGAACACACTAAGTGGTCTCCAGAATGTTGCTATTGAATGGGCAGCTGGAGAAAAGCTGTGCTACTTAGAGTAGGCTCACCACCTCGTTTGTCTGTTCGAATATATGGAGGATGCGCAAAACGCTCTTGACAGACTTTCAAGTTATATAACTCCATTTGGTATGTGCTTTGCACATTCGAAGAGCAGAGTGATGCTACAAGATTCGATATCGTCTAGCTCGGCTTTGATGCGTTATGGTCAGGAATTAGTTATATAAGATTGTTTCTCCTACTTAGTTTCGTGTCAAGTGACGGTAGCACAGTCAAAGAAACAACCACCCACATTTCCAAGACACAAACAGCTTACGCAGGACTG
>UZAN01042233.1:35735-46031 GCA_900618425.1 Echinostoma caproni
CTCCTTTTTCGCAGTTGAGGCTCCAGGTCTGAACAAAAACAAAGAGCGATAAGATATTTCCCGTCTTCCATATTAGTTTCCAAAAAACTGCAACTGGTTCGTTGGAGACTGAAGGAAATGCAACTAACTTATAACAGTTTCGTTCTTGTTGTCATTTCCTGTCCGGTCAGAATGCCTGAAAATATATGTATCTACAGTTAGTTTTTGTTCTCTGCGTTGACCATAAAGATTCATTTTCTTTTTCACCCTCCTATCAGGCCCAAACCCTATCGGTCTTGTAATTTATCACTTAATTTGTATAGAACTTGGGCTTGGTAGTGATAAGCGAAGTTCGCTTCACTGTGTCACGCTGTACGATGATGATGAATCTCGATTTTGCTTACCCGTTACCCCCTGTAAACTCGAGTAGCACGTAATTAGTACTGTTCAAGCATGAATAGCCTGTTTTTATTCTCTTGTGATGACTAAATCTCTGCACCATATAACTGCAACATCGGATAACTGCGACGTACACCAAACCCTTGGCGGATGACCAAGTATCACTGCGGCACCCAAATTGGCATGCCGACGCTTCATCTGAAACTTTGCTTCCTGGTGAGATGTGGTTGCCTAAGCAGTGAACTTTCTCTACGTTCTTTTCCTCCAGCTCTTCAGTCCCCGTCGTCACAATAATTAGTCCCTGAGTCCTATTTTCTTACAGTCCTTGTGAATGAAATATCAAGCTCTTTAGATGGTGAATGTTTGTATTAGCCCATTCGGTTTTTCACAGGCACCGGACACTGTTGACGATGTTCAGTGTAGGTTTCACTCCTTGGGCTAGTCCAAACATTCATCATCTAAAGTGATTCAGCCGTTCGCACAAAGTGATAACCGTCGACCATGTAGGTCAGGGGTAAGGGTTTGAAGTCCCGACCAAAGTTTTAGGGGTTCGAATCCTGACAGAGACACAAAAGGTACGCGCTGCTGACAAGTCCCAAACAGGGCGAAACAGCTGTCCGGTGCTGTTTGCCGGTTATCACAAAAATTTCCACCGCATCAAGCTCTTTATCCAAACAAATACTTTCATTGATGTTTTGTTCAATCGGGCTGTAGACGATTGCTCTAATCGCGCATGTCATCGATTATTGTATTGAAAAATCTTTCCTTGGGGATTTTCTTCCCTGAACAGTTCAATAAAGTCAAAAACGAGTTCATTATTTTTCTCCTATTCCTAATCATTAGTGGCCTGTACATTCAGATCACTAAGGCACAAATGAACGTGATTATCGCATTTGTTTGTGCTCATTGTGCAACATACATCTATCTTTTGTTGATTGATTTTTCTCATGGATTGATCCGTATATACAGTGCATTTCACTCAAAACCTGATAGTCGGTATCTTAACTGTAATTCCGACGTTTGTGACCTTATTTAGATGAAGTCATGGTGATTTCAAGTTTGATGTAAAATGGAATCGATATAACCAAGCTATGCGTCCCATGAACACAATGTAGCACGAACATACCGATGAATTTTCACACAAGTTTCTGGGTTGTAAAATTGGATCTCTCCGTGTCAAGCATGCTCGGCGGCTTTTTTCTACATTTACTCTCAACATTATAGACTGTGCTTTTGCCGGTAATGCCAAATGATCAGTGATAGTGACCGACTACGGGTATTCGATATAGATGGCGGACGGGTTGCCGAACTTGGTGCTTAATTTGTCGGAGTAATCTCGGACAGATTACCTAGCTCGGTAACAATACTGCCCGAGCCCACATTTGGAAACAACTTGTTTTATCGTCTTTTTCTCATTATTATAACAATAAGAGGGAAGAATCAGTTTTCGTACCGATTTGACATACTAACCTTGTTTTTTTCTCTCTCTAAAGATTCACATTTGCTTGCATTCATTTTCTTGACGTGCACTTACCGACCAGTTTCCTTATCCACGTTGCCACCATTTTAGGAACCTATTTTCCATGTTCATAACCATTTTTATCTTTCACTCAGTGTAGCAAATCACATACAAGTCTGCTTCTGATCAGCACTTCCTTGCAGTGATATTAAAAAAGTATCCGGATAATTATTCCGTTGGGTTCATCATGCAAAGCAGATTAGTCTGACTGATTTCCAGGCTGTTTTTCACATCCGGCGTTTCATTTCGTGTTTGTCATCTGCATAATCGAACCACACCCCAGTCATCGGCTAGCAATTTTCATTTAATCTATCAACATGTTCTCGCACACCCCCTGTTACGAGAGTCGCAGTTTGTTCTTTTGTCTTGAGTGCGTGCGTAGTCTATGTGTTTCCTCATTCATGATTATTTTACTCTGATTCGTAGGTGTTTTTCTTTTACATAAGAATAATTCACTTTTGGTGGACAATCTTCAGAATACGGTAGAAAGTGTTTTGCCGGATACCATTCAAGAGTTCTCCTCTGACCCTAGAACAACGAAGTGCTACCTTTAGGCCAACAAGATGGCGGTTACCGGTAGGTAAACATTCTTCTGGATCTATATTTCAGTGCATACCAACGTGTTCTGTCAACCGTCAGCAACGAACCCTGATGATGATCTTAGTTCATCTTGAATTATGTGGTCGATCATTCGTTCGATGAAGGGTTTACGTTTGTCGACCATAGTTATGGAAGATTCCTCTCCGGTGTGCACACTTGTTGCCATCTAGAGATAAACAACTAAGATTTGACCTCATCGAGCTTGCAGCTCACAGTCGACCACACGTCATGGTCGTACTGATCACATGACAGGTGACATGTGCATAGACTTCTCATCTGTCACACCTATTCAAAACTATCTCGTGCGTTTACCCATAAGTTGCATAGACGAGCCGTCTCTAGGTCAGTTAAATTATCACGTTAATCCTATGTATCTCTTAGTCTTCACAACCCCTGAACTGATTAAATACTGTAATTGGTGACTTTCGAGGGCCAGTTGAGTCCATGCTTATTGATGAGAAAAACCCCATCACCTGGGACGGAGACGGTCTGCTGAGTGAAGGAACTTGATGTGCACGATACGATAGCCGGAGAAAAAACAAACGTAGGCGATTTCGCCAGGACACTTTCGTGTCAGAGTCAACCGAATACTTAAGAAATGTCAAGCGAGAACATACGTATGGTTCACGTACAAGATCAGAAGGGGGTAAGTTGGAGGGACGAGAATTACAGAAAACTGCTTTGTCAAGGGGCCAAGATGTGTGACTGCTGGTTGTGAACAAGGTCAAGTGTTCGGCTTTACAGAGGACAAAGCGTTCTTGTATTTTTTGTGCGATTGAAGCTCACCTATTCCTAGCTTATACATACTGGTCGAGCGGCACCGGCAGTGAAGGGTTGGGCGTTCCGTGTGCAGAGTACGATTATATGCGTCGTTGAACCACTCGGGGATCCCGGTTGGAAGTGTTGTGTACAAAGATACATACCTTGAATATTAGTCTCGGTGAGGATGGAAACAGAAGTGAGGCAATAATCGTTCCTTGGGTAGAAAGCTGGAAAGTTATGAAAACCGTCTCAGTTGGCTGAGCTATAACATCAAATTTGCATCCCGAGGTGGATGCAAAATCCGGGCTAATAAATTTGATGAAGCAAGAAACAATATACAGCAGTCCGATAAATCAAACGAGAAGAGAATGGAGAGGTATAATAATTATATTTACCGCGCAAGATACGAGCACCACTTGAGAGGCAGTTAATTAAACTGAATCTACGCCAGGAGCTACGATCAACTAACTGCCTGACAATCCGCGAGTGAATACACGATATTTCGCGGAGAATTTCACATAAGGGAAGAAAATCAATCGGACAATTGGTAAGGGAACAAAGGGTGGCAGGGTCTATGGGTCTGGAAAATGTCAACCCCGCACAAGGTATGCGTGCATCCACAATACGATGATGCCCGCACTTCCGGTGTACACAGGTACAATACACACGCGTGCATGTGAAATTCACAGCCCCAAATATCCATTCACAGAGTCTACGTTTGTCTCAGGCAAAGTGTATGAGTACGCGATGTGTTTCTCAATCTGCCCTAGAGAGTGACAATTATGGAGTTAGAGCCCTCGCGTTTGGATATCAGACACACTGAGTGTTGGGTATTTTTCTGGCATGTATAAGCGGTACCATCTGTAATCTAAACGAAGACCTTTGTCTTTTTGATGAATCGGACGCTATTCGCTCAACGGATTTAGTGAGAAGTCGTGGACTGTGGCCCAGTTTCGACGCACAGATCCCCTTCTGAAATAACCAGATATTCAAAATTTGGGATTAAGGCAGTCAACAGGGCAAAATGGACCTGCACTCTGATCTAGAGCGCCACACCGAGGCGAGTCATATTCGAAGATTTGGTGGAAAACGGATGGCTGTTGCTGTGGTTGGGTTCGAAACTAGAATCTCATTGACCGGTACGTAATCATCGTCCCCGCTGTAGTTCGTCGTCTAAAGATGTTAAAAGAGCACTTTGCTAGACTTTGGTTAACGCCTCTGGGAAAGATGTATCTCGTGTTCTAGTTGACGGTCGTATCCCACCTACTTACCACACACATGTGATTTGAATATGCACAACGTACGACATAATCGTAGAGATCTACCAAAACTGAAACAACAAGCAGACCAAAACAAAGTGACTTAGTAGGGACAGCCGGATATGAAGTGTGCTTAGCTTGCAAAACAGCATGGAATGTGAACAGTTTATCTAACCCTTGAAATCCAGCTATCACAGACTATCGAATCACGGATGTGAAGGTGAATGTATTCCGAAAGTCACTTTCTCTCGTGAGTAGTGGCAAATGAGTGCGCTAGAGTAAACTGAACCGGGCACAGCAAACATGCTATGTCACAAAAGCAGGTCGTATAGGTTAGGTGCCATCACTCACTCATGCGATGTTTACGTGTAACAACCATTGAAAACGTCACTAAGTAGTGTAAAATGTGTGCCGTCTGGTTGACGAGTTCCTAAAAGCTGTGAACCCGGAAATAGTGATAGTAGCTCATAAACACTCACGATGAAACGAGAACTGCAGTATCATCGGAACACTCACAATAATGGTGGATGCTGCAATAATCCGAAAAAACGAACTGGGTATGAATCATTGGATGGCAGACACAGTTCGCTCTGTATATGAGTGAATCGCGCCTGAACTAAGCTAAAGTCGAAATTTCGAGTACCGAGTATTCCTATGCTTGAAAGTTGAAGTGCACTGCGAATAGTTTTATTATCAAAAAAATACGCTTGATCAAAAAGTGAATACCAAATAAATGAATTCAACCTTGGCAACTTTATCCAAATAAAAACAATACTGACTTTGGATGATAAGTGTTTACATGGAAGCAGAACCAAGCTCGCATCCAAACAAAATTATCATCAGAGTTCTTATCCGATTTTCGACACTAAATACTGCATTTTTACTGTCCATCTTTGAAACCGTTGAACTAGGCCATGCTTCCATTTTCTGTCTTCCTATTCACTCACAATCTTAACTCTTTTTAGGTCCACAAATTGAATTTCATTTGAATGATCTTCCATACTCCCTTTTCAAATGTCTTTTGAGTATGGGGCTAACTTATGATACCACAATTCACTTTGTGTTATAGTGAACGTAAGGGGTCGTGGATGCTTCGTGAAAATGTACTTTATCATTTTGTCTTCAATGTGCATCTCCTAGGTGAACCAAGGTAACGTACAATCAATCTCCTGCTATGTTGCCCTCCTCGAGGATTTGAAAATAGAATAAATTCTAAAAGCTGCGACATAGTAGTCAGTAGTGTGTCTTCAGGTAGTGTAAAACATCGATTGGAACATTTTTCCCATTATATATTGCCACTTGCTGTTTAATTGAAGCGAAATTCAAATCGGCAGCATCCCGTAGTCTTTGTGCATCAAAGGAATTTCAATCTTGCATGAAGCCTTCAGCTTGACTGTAGAATGATGCACTCGGAATTTAGCGCTTTTCCATCTCGAGAAGCTATTTACCTTTCTTTGGTAAACTGAAGACCGATTTTCAGTTATTATTATTATCATCATTATTTTCCCACTCAGGCACAGTTCAAGGGTGACCACAGATATGAATAAATGGAGTCCACCATAACCTACAACGGTTTTCGCCATAAAGAGATGACTAAGTTAAGACACCATTGACGACGCAGATTAGATCGTACGTATTGAATTTATTCGTTTAATTATTCGCTGGCAAAACCGCATTCAGGAAAAATCACGTAGTCGAAAAAAGTGAGACATCTGTTACTGGGTATTGGTAGTACATGGACTTCTTTTCAATAGTCCAAGCTCCCATTGTTCGCTATGCAATCTTTCTATGGTTTTCTGGTGAAAATCTGTCCCCTATGGTGTCTGTAAACATCTGTTCGTTCGGTGTATGCTGAAACCGCTCGATAGTTTCGTTATGACCAGCGTTGATCGGCATTAGTGCAGCCGTTATTAGTCATGACCTCGGTAACTGATGAAGCGTAACACGTGACTTACGGTTTGCGTTAGGCCTAGGTTACGATGACCTTTGACCAGAGACTAGTCCAATTCCGTCATTGCTCTAAGAAGGACTACTGCGGTTATCGTTCAACCATTCACACAGGCAGGTCAGTGCGACAACTATTATCAATCGATCGGAGACAAATCCTCCCGCTTACCAAATCAATCGCGATTGTCGTTCATCTGTTTGCACGGCTAAGATATTTTACAAATCCCATGGATCAACTAAGTTTCCCTCCCATCAACGAGACCATACCTTTCCAACTTCAAGTGAATCCAGCCAATCGCATTCTTCCAGGAACCCAACAAAGTGATTGGTTCCTCTGCCGTCACGCCACCGATTGGGCCGGGTCTATCGAGACCCCTCAAGTCGGAGTGAGCTGGTTTCTCCATAGACAAACAAAAGTACTTTTTTAGTGAGTTACCGAGCGAGGAATGTTTCGATGAAGTGGTAGTCCTGCCACTTCACAAGCACTGTTGCTGTCACCTCGGCTGGTGATGAAACGTTTGCAAACAAATTGCCAAACTCGGTGAACAGACGAAATAGAATTCAGTTCACTCGAGCTACGAGAACCGATTTTCAATCCAGCTTTATTCTCAGCTGCTTGCTTCAGCGTCAACAGTGCGTGAAAATGCGCTCATCAGTCACTGTCGTTTAGCCTATTAAACTTTATCAAACAACAATCAACCACTTCATCATATCATGGAGATATTAATGTGTGCTTCAGACTTTGAATGTAGGGTTTGTTCATTTAATTTGGTACGAAATGCCAAATTCACTTCATTTTTCGCTCAACATCGTGCCTGTTTCCTAAGCAGCTGATTGTTTCACGATTCAATAGAAACAAAGGTTAACTCAAAATCGATTTGTGTGAATGGTATCAGGTCATTGTAGATGCACTTCAGCTAAGGTCATCAACCAGCACGACCATGTGGCTTGATTCCTCCCTGTTCTCGTGTCGTTATTCCCCTATTTCTCTAATAGACAGTTTAAACCGTTGCTCTGGTGCATTAGTTGAAGAAAATCACGTGGTGTCTACCGTTTGTGTCAACGTTTACTCTTTCCCTGATATTCCTCTTGATTTTCATTTCCCCAAGTCATATTTCTCTTTCTATTCGACTTCCAAAACGTCCCGTTTGTACAAATATTGTTCCACCCAGGTCTGCAAAACTGACGCTTGTTGCTGCAGTCGAATATGTTTTGTCGTGAACGGTGATGTTTATGGTTATTTTCTCTTCTCTTCTCTCTGCTCATCGGTACAACCTTTCTCGGGAGGCAATCTCGCAGCTAATCTGCATCTATTTTCCACGTGCATATATTTTCGAAAATATTCCCAACTGCCATTCATCAAACATGTCACTGTGATAATTTGCTTTTTTCAACTCACTTGTCGCTCCCGCTCCATCACGGTACCGACAGATCTTCACGAACGCCTTGTTCGACCAATTGCACCATCTTAAGAAAAAAATACTCTCCCTAGAGGTACTCATTGTGTTGTACGCACCTACCTTTGGCCTTTATCCCCTTACTACCTGCCTCAACAAATAGCGCGCCGTTTAAATCTATTTTCTGACATGGGGAACACATACCTTAACCACCGTAATCAATAGAGATCGACCACTTGTTCCAGTGGGTGACCTCGATAACCTAAACTCTACGTTTCTCATCCTGTTAGCCCACTAAACTCGTGCAATGTGGCATAGACAGCGGTGTTGGAACATCGGCAATCTATTGTTTTCATAATGATCAAATTTCTGCGCCAAATGGCCGAATCTGTTGTTGTCGCTCTCCTACTGAAGCCCGATCGTACAGTTATTCTCCAGTGCTAGGAATGCGGTGTGCCGGTTGGATGTTATTAAACCTTTTATTTGGAACTTTTAATAAGCGCAAATGAGATTATGCGTGTATCATGTTTAATGAATGAATTGAGACAGTATACTTTATTCACAGTGGTTTAGTTGCTGTAACCGGCGTACTTTGGATCTTATTATCCGAAGTTCGAGCCCCGCCACCGCCACTCAACTTTGGTAGAAGGCAGCTTTGCTGTCGCCCGGTTCTATACCATGCATGAGCTAACGGGGCCTTATGTGGTTCGCCACTCCAAGCCCCGGGGCTTAGGTTGCCGGTTACCATCACTGAACAGCAGGTCTTCGTGACTATGGGGTCCGCCCCGACTGCTGATCATCACACACTGATGTGTAATAAAAAAGGTGTATCTAAATATTTTGGGGTTCGTGCTAATCAGATGATCAGATCTTGAAACAGACCCTAAAGCCACTTTCATATTACCTTGATTGTATTGTCCAGCTTTTGTTCATTTTCGCTGCAATCGACACTTGCGTGTGACTCGCATATACACAGAAAAGAGAGATACAACTCTGTTCAGATCACTGATTGAGCCATCATTTAACCCGGTTCATCTTTACCCTACTTAAATTTTTGGAATGCAACGCTGAATAAAATACTGTTTCAGTGGATCTTTTGAACCCTTTTTAGGTTATGGGCAAAATAGTTCACCCCGTATATTCATTCGGAATGTCGCATGTTTGAGTATAGCTTTTTATTGCACATCTCAGTATAATGCACAGTAGAAGGAGGGAATACCAAGGACACTAGTATTGGGAACCCGTGACGCAATCCAGTTGACTTGGCACAACGAATTGCATAAGACGTCTCACTAGGGTCGCTAAAAAGCGGTGTGGTGGTGTAGTTTCTGGTTGAGGATAGTTTATCTCTATATTGAATTAGCTTCAAGAGAGATGGAGTTCTGTTGACTGTAACTTTCTACTTTATGTATTTTTTTCGCATCGAAACCATATTCCGCTAGCATTTGAATGGTGCATTCGTCGATCACGCGTTTGTTGTCTGGGTGACCCGAGCACCAGCCTGTTTATCTTGTTTTTTATAACTGTCCTGAACAGTTTCGGTTGGCTTGTATCTGACTAGTGAGTTCTCCGGCCCTCACTCCTGGGGTATGCGTTGGCAACCACAGCCATGGGCGTCAATCGATCGAGACCATTGCCTTGGCGTGTGTGTGTATGTGCACGCTTTTTTATTCGATTTAACGACTGCACAAAGCTAGCATTATTGTTGTTCTGTGCTGTATTCACAGCATGTGTTCCAACTACATCGCAGCAAGTCTATCCGGAGCTATTTACCGGTCTCAATTACTACGTGTTTGGCAGTCTTCTATTCAACCCAATTCGACTTTTTCGTTGGCGAGTGTTGTACAGAATCGTCAATAGTGAGACGCGTATAAATATTTTTTGTGTACTCTAATAAGAGATTATCTGTTATTAGTTTTCATAACTGAACTAACTCTGCATAGGTTATACCGGATTGTAGGAGCAAGTTAATCATTTTCGTATACTTTATATTCCATCGCAATCTTCAGTAAGAATTTCTTTTATCTGTGTCTGCTGTTTGCTTTTACCTAGGCGTTACAATATCCATAATGGTAGACATCTTGAACGGTTGTGCCCTTGGAGAGGTATCGATAAAATCTTGTCCATTCAATCCGCGATTAACGTAGAACTCTTTGTTTTCGACCTTGGTGACCATGTTTCCTGTGGCTAAAACCAAATACAGTCGCACAAGAACAATACTGGTTCCAACCTTTCAGTTTTCCTGTCACTATTTCCGTGTTTTCTTTTCAATTGGGCTTTTTTTAACTGAATCAGACTATAATTTTCCCTCTCTACTGTTCTTTGCAATGCTTACTTGCTTTCATTCAGTTGATCTGGTGCATGCGGATGTGTTTGATATTTGTCAGCACAACAACGTAAGTGAACTCCCCCACCCAGCTCACCTCGCATCTGT
>UZAN01042234.1:7730-18484 GCA_900618425.1 Echinostoma caproni
AGATTAGTAACTTCTCATTTTCTGGAATTTGATTTGGGGTGAGTACCCACCAACCTCTCAACCAGTGGGTGCCGAATCGTCACAAATACTTCCACTATTGTTATCACCAGTAAAATTGTCAATCCAAGATACCATCGGTAAGAGTTACACAAACCAGGAAAGAACTATTAATTCTGAAGTGCATTGTTTATTCGACTTGGGTAGACCAGCAGATGATTTTCGGGCGCGCACAGAACTCAGGCAACGGGGAACGCTCACCAGAAGCTGGAGAAGGGGGTGGGGGGGGCAGAGAAGTGAACGGACGAGTGCCACTTGTGTTATGCACAGATTGATGATACTGACCCCGTGAGACAACTGAACTAAGTTGTCGCGGACAGGGGGTGGGGTGGGAGCCCGCGCTATCGCGTGAACAGCTTAATGTTCGACTGTTCAGTCCAGTTCCCACAGGGTCTCTGGTCCTCGCTTTTGAATGGATTGCTTGATCGGAGGTTTCGCTCCCAGGAACCGTCTCCGTGGCCAATGCAAACGTGTTGGAAATGAGAGAATCTCACCACCCATAGCAGCAGCAGCGTCACCACCATAATCATTACCATAATCCTTTTCAAATGGATCGTTGCGCTGTGCGGTGACTAGGACCACGGGGGAAATGCAGAGGATCAATAATGTGATTGTGAAATGCATGGCAGTCGTCTCACAAAACGCCCGCTGAACACGCGTGAAAATGGTCCGTTCGTTTGGAAAGCAAAAACAAAGAGAAAACGATATTATTGGGCATTGTTTACAATGGCGCATACAAAACATGGATGTAAACAGCGTAGTGTCAGTCGGAATTTAATTTCGTTTGGATTGCAGTACCCGAATGAATTTTCCCGTTATTTTTTGAGTATACACGGATTGGAGATCTCACATTTCCAGCCTAACCTGCCAGCATTATCATAGTGTCAGTTGCAGTGCTCAGAATCCACAAATATCCAATATTCTCGCACAGTGTGCACAGGGTGACGTCACTCAGGTAGATAATATGAAGGGGACTAGTCAGAACTCGCTCAATCGAGCTTAGCCGGTGCAGAAAGGTAAACTCATGGTCTATGGTGCCACATAAGAACATGCCTATCTCATTGGCACCTTTTGTAATTTGCCACTCCAGGTTCCAGTGAGTTGACGAATACGGTAAGCAAACACTGTAAACACCTATGATGGCACGATTCTTTCCTTTTGCTGTCTATGACAATCCCGTCATTATGGTAAATAATTTACACAACCATATCAATAAGCATACATAAAATATGCTACACGTGTCCTTGCGTTTATCACACAACAAGAGAGCCCAGTTCGGGGCGCTGTCGTGGCCAGGAGAGAATTCCGTCAGATTGTCAAAAGCCTATGGTTTAAACTGGGTTGACTGTCAACCTTTGACTGATACTTGCTGATTACAAAATGGCATCATTCCTTGTGTCTCAATCAGTGAACCAAATAACACAGTGTAACAGAATTTATGTACGAGCCCAAAACAATCAATTTAAGGGGGGAGGGGGGGTCAGTAATCACAAACACACCCATGTGGACTCTTTCGTCAGTTGTGCATCACAGTTGTGAAGAATGATGATTCGAAACGCTTGTCAGACTTACCGGAAATCAATTCTGAAAATCCGAGCTTCGCGAACGCACATGCCCAGTATCGTACGTTTTATACTCTAGCTGAACTCTCATGGTCATTTGATTGGTCCACCTTCTAACAACCGGATTGGTCAGTTTTCAAATAGTGCGTATTCTCAAACGTGTATAGAACCGGATGCGTANGATGCGTAAGTCCACGCAAGGCGAGCGCGAGGGCGCATCGACACACATGATTTTATATATGACCGATGCAAGCCACTTCGAGTTGGAAAATATTGCAGCTACATGTACCGTGAACGTGGCGGTGACGAATATGTGCGACCTATTTGCTGATCGCAACCAATCGTGAAGACACTACGTCTGGTTTGATCAGATGGGGTTCGCACCTGAGGAGAATGCAACACACGTCTGCTGGTACGGTCAATCAATCTTGCCCCACAGGAACAGGTAAATAAGTGCACACAGAAAGACGTGACGGGGACAGGTAATTTATCTTTGAGTTGAAAGCACAGGAGTGGCATGGGCATGAACACAATACGCAG
Source organism: Echinostoma caproni (assembly GCA_900618425.1). NCBI lineage: Eukaryota > Metazoa > Platyhelminthes > Trematoda > Plagiorchiida > Echinostomatidae > Echinostoma > Echinostoma caproni. The sequence continues at coordinate 9,890 of UZAN01042234.1, forward strand.
TTTTGCTGTGGAGAATACTTTTTTCTACAACTGTACTCAGCTTTCGCGTCACCATATTGGAATTTGTGTCGCCCTTGAAAGGTAACGATATGTAAATTGCCTGTTTCTGCCGTCTCTTTCTGTGTTGGTTGACTATGTGGCTACTGAATATCCATATTTCGGGGTGCGTAAAGCAAATGCTTGACTTGAACCAAATTTGGAATGTTTAACTAACCGGTTAAGCAATTTTCGCTCCTTTTTACCCAGCTAGGATGCTCTGCACCCATTTTAAGATTGGTGGATAAATAAGAAAGAGTTGGCGTACAAAGACAGACGCGCTTTTACCAAGTGTGTGGGTAATCTGGTCGTTCGATAAACAATTTTGGGGCCAGGTGCGTAGTAGGTCAGGGACTATAGTGATATCAGTCGTTTCTTTGAGCAGACGGCTTACTTCTTCACCTTCGAGGTGAAGGCACAACGTGACCAGTAATTTTGGTGCTGATGCAACCGTTTTATCGGAATTCTCGACTTGCTGTGCTTTTTATATACATGTATGTATCGAGAAAGGATAGATTCCACTGAGTCTACTGGTATCCATCCTTAAGCGTCTAATGCTGCTTTGCACAACCAATGTCTTTGTAATTTCGAATCGGTGGTCTTGTCAGAGACATTCTGAGATGTCTAGTCCTGACAGACTTGTTGATGGCATATCTTGAACAAAAGGTAAATGGAATTCTATAGAGTGTGCTATCCTGTTTAGCAGATACGTGGATGACAGAACGGAAAGCTTAGAAGAAGAAGCTATGATAGTTATGGATGAACTCAATGGAGCTCATCAAAACATCCAGTTTTCAATGGAATCTGACGTCAACAAAACACATTAGTATGACCAAACTTTATGTTAGCTTGTCTTTACTCTGATAACATCGTCATTCTTTTAGCCCTTCCCGCTTTACGTTTGTTTGCTCTGTTGAATTTTAATCTACTTTGTTGCCATGCGAAAGCACAATATGAATGTAGCGTTCTCTGTAGTAAACATCATGTATACACCATGGAAGCAGGAAAGCCTACCTGAACATGAATCGTGCCACATGGTCTTTTCTTCTGAAATTGATCTCGAGATAGGCTTGCTTCAAATGAGAAACAAAAAAACACGATGGACAAAATCGCATCTCAACGCGTCGCTCGTCTGTGCGCGGTGATTCCCCGGTTGCTTTGAACAGATTGTGCGCTAATAACTCCGACCTATTTTCTCAGTTGTCAAAAATCGCCAAGTTTTCTGTTGATTTACACATGTGATTGACAAATATATGACAGTGGCACTCGTGCAGCCACTCATTATTCTCCCAACACTACTCTGTATGAAATCTCCATCTTCCGCTTGAATTTGCTTTCAACATTCCAATTTTCACTCTGCTCTTTTCTTGCAAAAAGAAACATGGGAAGTACTACAGTTATATCAGAGTTGCTTGCTACCATGAGTTGTCACTGAGTCTGCTGATTATGACATACATCGATTTACATATCGCGCTCAAAATTTAATCAAGTTGCTTACCTTGTTCACTCAATAAGCTCGGCTTTTGATAGGACATGTATGACCATCAGAATGATGTTCTTCGGCAGTCTCGATTAATCAGTATTACTGAACCTTATTACTGAAAGAGGCGCTATTCCAAACTTTTCCAGATTAATCTGCGATTAATTTAGGGATGGGAGGGATGTCACGTGCTTAAATGGGAAAGACTATTCTACCAGCTAGGTTACTTGTGGTGTTCTGCAAGATACATTTTTCCCTGTTTTTCTTTTCAATGCACGTCGAACGATTTTTTCCATTCAGTCTGCGTGTATTGATTGTAAATACGCAGATGATATTGTTTTAGTTTGCAAAGCACCCACTCCAAAAGAGTATTCGGAAATTCATAGCAATCTAAACGATATTGTAATCTGATCCCTGGCCCGTTCTCTCTCATTAAATGCTTCCGAATGTCATGTTGTTGCTTTCCATTTTATCTAATGAACCATGTTCAGCCCTCACAAATAGGTTTCCTACCCTTTCTAGCAATCACAAGTCCATAACAATAGCAACAATGGCGAAATACCTTGGCGTCACACTATCACACAATCAAGGATGAGTACTGCACGTTCAGGATAAATTCTGTGAAATGAGAAACCGTTCATCTTCCTTATGCGGATTAAGAATAATCCTCCTTCCTATGAGTTGATTGTTAGGTTTATGAATGCATGCATGCTCTCCCGCTGTTTGTACTGCTCCCTGATAATTTCCCCCGGTATGTTGAAAAGGACCCCGTTATCCGACGAGATCTCTAAATGCAGTGGCACTGCTAGATATAAGCTTACAGGTTCTATTGTAGACAGGCAACAACATGGATGTAAAAGTTTTACTTTCCGTATACTTTCAGACACCCATCATTCGTTACGCAACGAACTTTGAAAAGCTGTCAAAACATCATTCATGCGCGGGAGTATCAGATCTTTATTTGCACGTACCCTTTCATATCGTAATGCTGTTTTGCCATATCCAGCGCGTCCACTTATTGACAGGAAGGACGGTTCTACAGAATTTTACAATAGCGTGCTTCCTTGACAAAGATGATATCTATGCATGATCTATCTATGTGTGATTTATTGAATGCACGTATACAAATATAGTGTAAAATGCTGAAAGTTTGATTACCGGTTGCATTAATCTACTGACTGACTGACTGACCGACTGACTGATTGACTGACGGACTGGTTATTTTTATGGAATTCAGGGTTCAGTTGCCCGAATAAGATACCGATATTTTTGCAGGACATATGCGAAGTGAGGAAGGTTTTATCTATCGTACTAGTCACGAAATCACAGACTGAGGAACTTGAAATTACCAACGAGAATCATCGTCCTAGTTAGAGCTGTTATGATCATGAGCGTAGATTGACGCTGGGTTTAGCGTCAAACAATAGGTTACTCATTAGTAGTCTAAATATAAATCCAAATACATTGATGTTGTACTGTGCCGAACGTTATTCAATGATGTGCTCGCCGAAAGTTCCGGCAATCGGTAAGACAAGGAAATAAAAGTATATAATAGAAATACAAAGAATATAATTACAATAGTCTAATGTTGGTAATATAATGAGGACGCGGTTGTATTGCTTATAATTTTATCCATAGAAAATCACTGGATTATTCAGGTTGGGAAAATGAAGAACATTACAATTTGAATAGTTTTCACCTAGTTTTCGTGAAACAGCGACCAAAAATATTGATGCTCGATTAATATATGTAAAGACACTGCCGGGGTTAGTGAATTCTGCAGTGAACATCACGGTGGTTCCCGGTATATAAATATTTTTTCACGATATAATAAATTATCTACGTTCTACGTTACGTCTTCAATAAATTTCCATTGTTGTGATTTTCAAAAAATTACAGATTTATCAGTTGTTAAGTTGAAATATATACTATATTGAAAAGATACTACTCAAGTTAGTTCATTCTAGGAACGCGTACGTAAAACAACTTCAGTTTCTAGTGATTTTGAGCATATTCTTAACCACGATAAAACTATTTATCTGTGCAATTGATTTTTGGTGATTATTGCAAGATTTTGGAGATGAACAGTGACCGTTGAAAACCGCAAGAATTATCATTTCTTTTATTGATTCATCTGAAAATGTATTTCCTTTATATGTCAGGAGAACTGGAATACATTTGTTTAACCAGCATACTTCGAGCGGTCTTTTCAGATGCAGTTAGCGTGACCGATATGATTGAACACATTGGTAAACAACCAAAACCAATTGATTTGCCGTATATGTTTATTTTTGGATTGTTCGGCATTTTATTTCCGTCTGCCAAATAGTGAACCTTTCCTATATTACATGAATTCCACTTTATATGAATCCAATGATTTCTCTTGTCTTGAATTTGTACGTAATCCACATTGTCCGTTCCAAGTCAAGCAATCCAGCACGTTCAATTCCATGTGGGCAGGTTCAACTAAACAGATCAATAAGGAATCAGATGACTGATGGATAAAGGTAGGGGGAGGATAGTTGCTGCCGAACAAACCGAAGTTTACTGTGAAAAAGTCATGAGTGAATATTTTGGAGTTAACTGCTGCACAGGTATACGTATTTATATTTTACGGAAAGGCTTGATGAGAAAGTCTGTAGGTGAGGGAAAAATTCAGCATCTTGAATGTATAGGAATTCATGAAAGAACAATGATGATAATATAAATAATAAAATTGATAGTCACATGACGGTTTACATAAAAAATGATACATGTTTATTTTACAATACCTGGCCCTTGAAAGACTCGAAAACATTTACCCACAAGCGCACTTCCGGTTTCGTGGTTGTAGCCGCTTTTCAGGTATGCTTATCAGTGTGCTTTGCAGATTTATGTGTGTATACGTATATCTGTGATATACACATCAGTTTAACAGAATGAACGTTAAACAGTTTCGTGTATAAATTGAAACCAGAGGACCAGAACAGATGGAATGATTCTATTCGATATTCTTCTTAAATAATTTTGATACTTTTTAGGAAATCAAATCATCTCAGGCACAGTATTTTCCCAACATGCCATTCAAAGAAGCTCGTGGTGAGGGTGCGTCGAACACCAGGCTGTGAATGGGCACCGGATAATGTACTATTTTGTGGGTAGAGGGCGAGGACTGTTGTAGTGTGAAAGGAACAAAAAGCAATCAACAACATCCAACTTTTTCTTCAATTTGGTCCAAATTTGAGCAAAGGTTTTAAATTAGAAGGGAAAAACAATTGAACGGACAGAGTCTTCTTTTATTTGTACTTCCAGTAGTCCCCGGGAAACTAAATAATTTTCCTTAGGGCTTTAAATAATATGCTTAAGTGACGCTCGGTCAGTACATTGTGATTTTGGTTTTTATGCCTTGTTACTCTGTAATTCTTATACACTTATGGGCAATATTTTGATGTTCATTTGATGCAAACGCGCTGAACTGATTTCTGATGTTTGTGTGTTTCATACTGCTTTAGTTCGTGGGCACAGGTTCTCATTCGTTATAGTATCTTGTCATAAAGCATACACGCGCTTGGCGTGATGAAAAACACGACCAATTTCGCTCATCTTACATGTTGATGACTCGACACAGACCAGAATGTTGCTCGATTTTTCAAATGGTCTAAAAGGTAAGTTCATCAATTTGATTCTGTCTTCAAGGTGGACACGCTGAGCAGTGTCAGGCTGGGTGCTTATTCTGTTTGTTGTTCACTCCTGAACAACAACGATAACAATAAAGAACAACAACTACAACAAACAATAACAACAACAGCACCACCATTACCACCAACAACAGTAACAACAACGAAAATAACGACGAAGAACAACAACAGCAGAAGCGGCAACAAAGACAACAACAAAAAAAACATTAGAGGCAAGGCTCTTTTGATTAGAGAATCAGCTTTTCGGTGGCCGGAAGTGTAGTTCACTGAGCCAGGGAACAATAATTTTACAGCAGAACTTATTTTCTAGGAAAAACGGAAAATTGGCTGAAAGGCTCAAACCGTCATCCTCTGTTTACGGCGTCGAGAAACGCACAACCAAATGAGATGGCAGGAACCCTCGTGGAGACATATATGAAAACTTACAGCTTGTACTCAAAATACCAGAAAAGACTGCACTGCTTCAGTTATGAGAACGTTTTCATTCTCATAGAATTAGCATAATTAGAAAAGATTGAAGAAAGATGAGGCTAAAATGGTGCGGAATTTGCTTGCTTCGCTTAACTACACATCGTATTTGTTCCCACGGTATATGCAGTGTTTTGTTTTAGGCCCGAGAACAATGAGACGCATCGCGGTTGGGTTTGCCTAAATCTCACTTCCGGATTGTCGCCCACGCACAACACTTGATCGCGCCACGTCTAAGCGTTAGATAAATGATTTGTTTGCGGAAACCCATTTATTTTCTATGTGAAAGTCCATAGAACAACAACAATGGGGATGGATCATTGTTGTCTATTGTGGAGCATGGTGAATCGAGGATTATTGAAAAATCAAGATCAATGCTCAGTATCAACGTGAGCTTTGATTCTACCCGAAGTTTGTTGACAATTATTGTCGAATTAAACTAAATCACAATTTACTCCTCGCGTAACGCATATACACGGCATTTGGGACTTCGTGAGCTCGAAAGCAGTATCGTTCGGTGGGTGTATTTCTCTCTCTCTCTGTGGGTGTGCGTGTTTCTGTATAAGGATTGAATGACAAGTTTTAAAGTGCACATGAAGCCCTTACCCGGATAGTTATTTCTAGGGTTAAAATGAACAATTGGGACCGGTATTTCCCGACCGTGATCATAATGCGAAAACTTTATTGGTTTCGGAGGCCGAACGGGACATCTACTTAGGCAAGATTGATGAGAGGACTTCATAGTTAACAATTGGCACTGCTCGAGTCGCATAAGTCAAGCGGAGCCCTATTTATCTCATCGAATGGATTTTCAGCCGCCTATTTGCAGGTTCAGTGATATTGTCTAGAACAATCCCAGAATGACTGACCTCGTGAAAGGTTTTACATTTGTGAAACTGTGAAGTTGTCACCCGAAGGGCTGTGCGATAATGGAAGTCTTTTGTGACAGATAGCTATGAAGAGAATGCAGAATGACTAACAACTGGGTAGCACTAGCTTCAGTTTGAACAATTTTGTAACGAAACTTAGTTTCCAAAAGGGATGTAGATCGGTTAGGATGTATGCGAAGTGGATGAGTGTAGTCTGAGTTGGACTCAAGAGATACATGTTTATCGGGGGTGGATTTAAGCACACACTACAGCCACGGGCTATAGAATTGTGATGAACAGATGTGAAACAGCGAAGTCGCCAGTTGTAACATTAGCTGATAAAACTATTCGGAAACAATAAATTAACAAAGAAGTAATGCACAAGACGAGCGTTCAGATGCCGTGGGACTTTTAAAAAATATCAAGGGTGAAGGTAATTGCTGAGCATTTTTATAGCTGTTTTTTTTAATTTTCGATGAAAATCTACCTTCAAGTGAATAATTACGTCCTACTTTCAACGAGAACAAAATGTGGTCAATAACTTTGAAGGCATTATTAGATAAATGGGAAACAACAGGCCGTACGAAGACCAAACACAATTCGGTCTGGGTTTGGCAGCAGATGCGAACACACTGGAAAGCAGAATCCAAATAAACGTGTTTGGCATATTGAATAAAAATATCGGAAATCGCCCTTAGATCAGAAATACAGAGACAAATGGATAAAAAACTGAAGTGGTTTAGAATTCGATCGATAGTGACTCAGCCATTAGATCCATAAATGTGATGAACTGACTCCTACTAGTATGATGATCCTTAAGTACAGAACAGGTAAGAACGATTTGCAAAAAGACAGAACAAGTAACTGAATCCGTTTTTGTTGGATACGGTTAGTAGTACAAAGATACTATGGTGGTATGCAAACAGGTATCCAGTAATCAATAAAATGTTACTGCTCGGGAAAGCTGATGAATACAGGGACAATTGCACATGTTGTGCGGGGTTAATGGATTATTAGATTTGTTTATGTGATGAATTCGTAGGTTAAATGAGGCATAAACTGAAAAGCTGAGAAGTACTGAAAAACTGTTTCGACCTCAGCAGCAGTGCGAACCCATCTTCCCAACTGGGGATCGAACCCGGGACCTCACAGGTAGAACGTAAGCATACCACCCACCCGGCCACCAAGCAGCTGATCAGACTTTTTCTGATTTACAATATAGGCGCTATAGCACAACCCATTTTTTTCGAGCTTGTTACGGGCCACAGGCCTCGCTCATCTCAGAACTAGCCTCCAGGATACTGACTCGGTTGGAATGCTTATATTCTTTTTTTCAACACCAGAACAACCTAATCGTTAATTTTGATATTTTATCTTCGTGATGAATAACCCGAGTGTCTTGGAATTCCATAGCCTAGTCGACTGAAATGCTCTGAATTTTTCAATGGATTCTCGAAAGAGTACGACACTTTTCCGGGGTATGGAAACAAATAAAAACGAATGCGGAATAGAATAACCAACAGTGGGCTCAGTCATCTTCTCGTCATTATAACCAACATCCTCGTCACTGTCATGGCTGGTGTTTCTTGACCCCACGCGATTGTCAATCCATGGCAGTATTAGTGCAAGCACAATGAAAGTGACCGATACAACGATTAGCATGCGGTGGTCGAGAATGACAACACGACCTTAGTTCGACATCTTATCTCAGATGATGCAGTGGTAAAACAGTGGATACTGGTTTCAGTAAATGAGTGCATCCTGAGACTTGCTTCACCTGTGATATTCCTTATCGGAATGGCGGTAGGATATAAAAACATTTCTCTTCCCTCCCTGTCTCTTTGGCTTCTCTCACTTCCAGGATACTGACTCAAACGTGTATTCGCTCTACCCTATAATATAAATTTAGAGGTCTGATCCCCGCGAACCTAAAATAGGTCTCTGTGTGAGTAGGTAGATTTGATACCCATAACATTTAACCTAATCTGGAAAAACCTTTAGACATGTTGTATGCTGACTCTGGTTCAAAATCACTTTCAAAATTGCCCTTTTGGGTTCACAGAAC
>UZAN01042234.1:18918-43931 GCA_900618425.1 Echinostoma caproni
AGAACGAAACTGATTTGAGACAAAGTATGTTTCCTAACCGGACCATAAGTGGTGGACAATGCAGAATAGTTCATTCTGTTTACACGGACAAGTACGAGTGCACACATACACATAAACCTGCTTCCGAGACTAATCGAATATGGTATTGAATGAGGGTGACCACATTGTAGTCTTGCGGTTCCACGTGCTTCCAGTTATAGTTGCCATTCTCCAGCCCGGTTAGACAAACTCATGTGAGCGATTCAACTGTGGTGGGGGGGGGGGGNAAGGAGAAGTTGACGATTTGCATATGCTACCCGGCAGGAGATAATTACACTTTGTCAATTCACTTCGAATACCGGAAGTGTGACCGATTGGAACCAATTTGGAACTACGTACTCTGGAAACAATCAACCAATCAACGAAACAAAACCTGTGGCCCCGTCAGACACACTCAAGTACCACCCTGTCCCATTTACCCCATTCATCAGTTTGGAGCTGGCTCTATCTTCCTCTGTGAGCGTTTTGCGCTGCCATATTAGTTCATATTTCCAATCGAACCTTGGGAAATATGTACCGCACAGAATCCTTTTAATCTATCCGTTTCACCAATGTGGCTACATATTGCTGCATCCATTTATGTTTAATTGAGGAGTTCTCGTCGATGCTATCTGTGCTTCTTTACTCAAATTCTCACGCTTACGCACGCATCACAATGTGGCTCACTGTCATTGTGCTTCTCTATTTTGTGACACCAGGCGATTCAAATCATTCGGTGAGTTGAGGTACTCATTCCAGTTCTTTGGTTTTCTTTTCCTCAGAGTACTTGTTGAGGGTGACGGAAATCGATTGAACAATACTGGCGTTTTGTTCTCTTGCTGAAAAGCAATGCAGTTTCCCCGTAAAAAAAAATACTCCATCACATTGTTTAAATCTAACAGACCTGAAGGAGAGTTGCCCATGATCTGTCCTTTGATGTCTTATGACCTTGAGGGAAAATGAAGCTACACCGTCCGTATGATATTGATAGAAATCTTAATAGAAAGTATTTTAATCATTTCTTCTTAAATTTACCTTTTTTAATTTCGTTTCATATCATCAATATAGAAAGAACACAAATGTCGCCAGATGTTAAAATTTCGTTTGACCTTCTCAATCGCTTAATTAAAACCCAGAATCATGTATATATATAACTATTGGGATTGTTCAATTATGGTGAATAAATGTATACAAGCATACAAAGATTACTAAACATGGCAGTAGAAGGTCAAATCCACGGTAAGTGGATTGCTTGTATCAAAAACGTCTGTGCGCATAAGGTCGGGTGATGCAATCGAATGAGCAGCGATTACGTAACTGTGGTTTGAAAAATGAACTGGGGTCCACTGGGTGTCTTGTTATCATGACATGTTTTGTAACAGATGTCCCTGGATTTCATGTAATCACTTTATCATCAGTTATCGGTTGCGTCATCGATTTCACCAACCGCTTTGGAAGATGTCCGACCAACCGTTGCGGGAGCTGACGGTTTGTTCTGCCTGTGTGCGTCATCACAGCTGCAGGTGAACTGTTATACAGTGTGTGAGACAGAACCGGTTTGCGAGCTATATCAATTCCACAAGAGGAGGTAATGAGTCTGAGTTGAGCAGCTGGGAATGGACGGTCTACAGCTGACCTCAACTTATGGCGCACATCATTATAAATATGGTCACCTTTGAACACATGCTCTAAGTAGATGGACCTTTTGCTAACGTTTGAGATTAGGTTACTTTTTGGGAATGGTCTACTGTAAGTGTCTATAAATCTTTCTGAGCAACCATTATTTAGCGGTGTTATCCTCAGAAAATCCTCTTTTTCTTTACTTTGTCTGGTGAACAGCTGTTTCTGTTTAATACAATCAATCCAATTACCGTGGAGTTGACCTTCTACTTCTATGTTAAGTGATCTTTGAATGCTTGTTTGCATACGTTCATTTACAAAAATTGAACAACCTCATGTGCTATATGTATATATGCTTGTTTATTTTAAGTAAGTGATTAAGAAGATTAAACGAAATCTTAGCATCTCGCATCTCGCCTTCTTTCTAAATTGAATAACTGGTTAAAAGAGACCCAATGATTCAAAATTCTTCCCATCTACTTATTCTCTGCAAAAGTACCGGGAAAGCATCAATTGGATTGTGGTTGAATCGTGATAATGATCAAATGTAACTTGTTTATAGGACAATTATCTATAAACTTCTCTTTCTCTCTATTTATGTGTATACCACATTATTGAATCAAATTCTACACTACTATTATGTGACAAATGAACTGAAAAATATGGGGGAAATTGTTTTATCAACTGTTCCCGGGGCGATCAACTGACTAGTATGATTCCATTCTACATGAAGCGACCCTCAGTTAGTTTGATGGATTTGCACTGTACTGGGAAGACGAAACCGGGTAGAAATCTCTTTACACTAATGATTCTTAGCGTTACAGTTCACAATTTGTTCGCTATATATGCATACATGACGAATTCTCCTATGTGTATCGCTTTACTGTAGATGCGAAAAATGCCTTCGTCTTTACTTTATCAATCAGGGGTACTGATTTCGAGCTCTAAAATAACCTTGTTTTTATCTCCAATATATGTATATATATTTATACATAAAAATGTACCTCATATATCGGTTGCAGGAAAGGAATGAATTGTTATTAATCTGGAAACCTGGACTCATTTATTTGCATTGTGTTCAATAGCCAGCACCGCGTACCGCGTGGTGGGATTCTTTGCAATAGAAGCTATGCTAAATAACCTCAGATTGGTACTTAATAGCTGTATCGAGGCAGTTGGTAGTGAGCACCATTTGACGATGAGGAATTCAGCTCCTAACTCCAAGGCTCAGTGTTGGAGTCCCGGTAGTAACAAACGTTCGCATCGGCAAGCGCATGATAACGGACAATTTCCACGACTAAAAATAAGGAGACAAACTTTTCCATGGTTGCATGTACTTCGTTGTGTGATGAGTACCAGACGAGGCTCCCTGGGTCATTAAGATTTGCTGCTCGTACCAGAAATTCGAGTGGCGAACTACATAAGGCCCCGCTTTGTTAGGCGAAGTTTTGAGTCGGGGGACAACGATGCTGCTTATCATCGACGTTGGATAGTTCCGACCTATGGAACCCTACGGTTCAGATCACGTTGATGATAGCAAATTAAGCCGCTTAATCATCACCAGCTGATTGCAATTTTATACGCTTAGAATTAAGAAAACGAGTAAGTCATAAAATCCTTTGGAATTTTGTGAAAATCAAAAGACTACGTAAACAGATACACACGAAAAGCGAAAAAATATTCATGTTATACTATCTTTAGCCGTTGTCTTAATCAAATCGTGATAAACGAAGCTGACGATTAAATGAGGAGGAATTTAGCCTAAAATCAAGAGCAGTTTATTGTTCAGTTAGGTTCAATTTTTCAATTTGTTGTATCCTTACCTGAGAAAATCTAAAAGCGTACATATTACCTGAAGCAGATTTTGCGTCCCAATCTTTACAGTATGCTCGAAGAATAAAGAAAAACTAGCCGGAGACCGAAATTGCAGGAAGAAACCAATAGTCCGTAGTTAGAATGAAGTTCGCTTATTGATTTCAATTTTTCTAAGAGAATGTGCAATATATGGAGTACGGTGAGGGGGGATTGTTGTTCCCATGTATGTAGTACGGAAAACAATTGTGTATATTCAGTGTGCGAAGTTTGGTTTGGGTTCGAGAAGGTTTTTCTGAGCATTCGATTGATCAAACGGAACGGTGATTAGAAAGTTTGCTAAACTGCAATGCTCAGCTGCACCGCAAAACTTGGTGGCTAAAAATCAACTCTATGGGCAATTATTCCCAAGGAACAGACCTGGTAAAATCATCATTGGTAGTCTCATTTTATCTATGAACAATATAATTTTTAAATAGTCTTCTCTGGATGACGTAGCTAATAGTTATTGAACTTGGTTTTCAAGATGCTTTCAACTATTTAGGGATTTTGTCAACATTTCAAATTCCGGATCCACGTGACTTGCTTTGTGTACTCCTTTTCACATCTAAATAATAAATAATCAATAAAGTGACTGTCAGTTAAGTTTACTCATTTTATTCTGAAATATATGGCCAGCATGACGAAAAGGAGTTGATCTGCGCGCTTAAAGCGTCTGGAAGCCAATAATAACCAGTGCATCTTTCATGGTTTCTCTCCTCGCACCCATTCGCCTTCATTCTATCAATCCGATATGAACACATTGTATCCATAAAAGACGAGCCAAACAATGGCTTGCAAGTTTGGAAAACGATGAATGGAGTGTAGTATTTATCATGGGAACACCATACTGATATTTTTCTATGCTTTGCGTTCATTCTGTAGATGCAAATCGTGTCTAACGCGGTGAATATCTCTACCATATGGATTGAAAACAATACACTGGAACTCTCTCTAATATCCGGAGTCCCGAAAGGACCACCTGGACTAGATGATATCAGTGTGCAGTGCCATTTAATGCCGATGGAGTTCGAAGGTGACTATTTGTTTTGACTTCTTTCTAGTGCGCAAAATGCAATACACCGTGTGTTACATTGTTTCACATGATCAACCAGGTCGATACTAGATTTTTGATACTAGTGCGAACATAAAATCCTGTCCGTTTTAAAATGTCGTTCAACCAGTGGAGTGGACATTCCTTCAGAAATTATTAGAACGCTCTTGAACATTAAAAGCTAAGATTGCACCTTATACTCACCCCCCTTGAGGGAGGGGAGCTAAATCTACGCTGGGATTGTGCACAGGCGTTGTCGTTTAAATACCAAATTAGATCATCAATGGCCTTTTGTGATCAGATATTTTTATTCAAAGTTAGTGCGCTGACAGTTGCCACTTTCAGTTTCAAATTATGATGAATTTCAGTCAATTAAAATCTCTTGTAATTAAGAATGACAAAGGTAACGGGAATAATCTTTACCCTAAACTCAGAGTGAGAAGTGGTGGCGACCTGGTCCTGTGTTCAGCACAGTGTTGCTTTCTCTGTCGATGACTGGATGCCTTAATTCATTGAGACATTTGTTTTCACCCTCAGGAGGCCCAATAGGCTATTCAAGTTGGTGATGTTTGCGACTAAGTTGACTTGAAATCAGTTTGTATAGCTAATCTTGACAAGCTAGGATTCGGGGTTTTTTTAGCTCCGCTGGATGAACTATTTGCCCATGGCTCAAAACATTTCGGCTTCATGCCCACCCACGTTGGTGAAATCTCTTTTCGTGTGGAGAGAATGGAGAGTGCGTAGGAGTTATTGACCATATATATTCAAAGATGCCGAAGATTGGCACAATCCTTTGCGGTAAGTTTGACTCAGGCTTGAATCTCGGAGAACCTTGAGGCGGAAGAAGGTGCGAGTTTAAAGCGGAAGGTGAAAAAGCTGCTTTATTCCAGGGAGTGACAAGCAAAAGAGTTTTAATTGGCCGTTGATCTCCTAGTCCTTGAGTATTTTGGTACATTTACGATATTCATCGCTGAATCCAACGCCAATGAAAACAAAAATTCCTGAGATGTTTTCTACCTCGTAATATGGTCATTTCTAGAAGCTGATTAGTATTCAATGAATAATTAGCTGCACAATGCGAGGGTTCGCTCAGAGAGACCATAGCAGTTTCATGTAACTAATCGGTTACGTAGAACCATACAAGTGATCAATCCAATGGTGAGTTACCGGCCTCCCGACAAGTAAGATCCACAACGCAAAATAGAAACACAATTCCTGACGTCGGTGATACCATCTGGACTAAAGTAACAGTATGCTAACTTAACAACATGTACTCATAGACGGAAAGAAGATATTCGGGTCGGGAGATGCATGCATTTTATTGATGTTTGTTGACCACTGCATAAAACACGCGAGTTCATATATTACTAATACAGTCGAGACAAATGCCGTTTTTATAGGCAAATGGAATATGGGTAAAAAGGTGTCGCATCAATTTATGTCGTGGTCGTCGGTGGTGGGATGGATTCTGCGTGAGAAGAAATAACGCCCCCGAAAAAGTGAAAAGGTTTTGAATTTGATTACTTAATACGATCTTGAACGATCAGGCCAGATCAACTTTAAGGTCCATTGTCATGATAAACCTCATAAATGACGAAGCCGAATCGATCTCGATTGTCCAGGTTGACGTTATCGATTACGTTACTGATTGGGCCAACAAACGTGCTCCGACATTGATTGAGCTAAACTGCGGTTTCTCGTGTCTGTTGGCAATCGCAACCGCAGATAAACTGGTAAATGACATGCAATCCAGCAAATGGAACGTTTTCTTCTTGTAAATATGCTAATTCTGAGACTGCCTTTCGAAATTCCATCTGAGTACCGGACACGGACTCAGTTCGAAAAGATGACTGTTTTGATTAAAGCAAAACTGGTCGGTATTAGTGAAAATTTACCTGAATGCTCCGTTTTATTGGACAATGTAGCGCACTGTCACCCGCTATAACTGCTACATGTTGTCCGCTCTCCACTGATTATATATAAACTCGCATGTTTTCCATGGAGACCGATAAACATAAAAGAAATGCTTGCATTCCGCTGCTCTGATTTCATTATTGTATACTTCTGATTTCGATAAAGGGAAATTCTTGTTTCAAGTAATACACAATGTTGTTGGGATGCGTACTGTTGAACCTGTTCAATAGTTCCGTTGCATTTGATGTTGTACTGATCACACAATAAATGTCATCCACGTACCGTGTGCATAGCGCACAGTCTTTGATGGATGACTGTAATTGAGTGTTTTCACGTTTCGCCATGAATACATCCGCGGAAAGTGGTCCCAGCGGAGACCCCATGGTCACGCCATCCTTTTGTCGATAGATCTCATCATTGATCAGATGGTTCAGTCCAGCGTTTCGTGCATAGAAAGGCAACTGGGAAAGACTACAACATAATTATTGGTTGCTTTTCTCAACATATACACATAGCAGGCAGAGATATGCAGAATACCGCAAGTTTCAACAGTGAGATTTTATCCATTCACTTTGAGAACAGGTGTGACCTTGGTGTCTGTGAATTTCTTTGGTTTTGAAGGGATATGGTCCAATTTAATTCATGTATTCATGGCCGTCAACAATCTAGGCAAGGGGTAAGAATTCAAGTTTCTAACCCGAGGTTCCACCGTAGACATTGAAGTTAATACTTCTGAAACGTATTTGAATTACTCTTTTATGCCACAATTTCCGGCTCAAATTAACTCTTTATATCACCCTTTACATGTTACCAATACGGCCCTTTATGATTTGTTCCCTTTCGGTGAATCCAAACAATCGATATTTCCGTTTCAGACGAAGCAGATTTGGATCCAATTACACTGTCATCCACAGAACCCAAACATCAAATGAAAGGTTTGGATTCGACAAGAGAACATGTGATCCTCTGCGAAATGGATCGTGCCAGTGGGGAACGAGAAGAATGGACTCGCATAATTCCGGCCACAGACAAATTTACCAGGACATATTCCCCGGGACACACAGGTACACTAGCGTTTGGTTACTGTGACAGCAACACATACATTTGAGATCTCGTTCATAAGTATCCCTAAAAATACTTATTTTACCGGCTGATTATTTATTTTGTTTTACAAGGGAAACCAGTTAACCAATGAGTTAAATGCGCGTTGAATAGCAATCACTGTTGGTTCTCTGGCTGATTCAGATACATCACATTTTATGCGATCTTCCGACTCCAGAACCCACTGGGTGGTACGCTGTGATACGTCAGGAACAGCTCTATCTGTATGAGACGCCAAATCTACTACAGCCGATCTCCAGATACCCAGTTTCGGGAATAGGACCCATCACATGTAAGTTATCCATTCTAGCATGTTGTTGCTCGGTGATTAAATATAATATCTGAGTTCAGATTATGTTGATCATACAATCATACGTGTGAGTTATGAAGGACTGAATAGGATGCAGTCATGAAGTTCACTGGTTGACAGTACTGACAGTTGACAGTACTGATAAAACGTTTCAAGTGGTATAATCGACCATTGGCCAAAAGCAAATATGTTGATTACGAACGATAAGGGTAACTTAGAACATGTTAACCAAAAAATATTGTGGAATTTATCTTTGTTAACCTTATTCAGCCATGCCGGTTTATTACAAATGCTGTCAAACTTGTGTTACTCAGTGCTTTTGTGAGTAGTCAAACTGAGTTGTCAAACATTTTCACTCAGTTTCGAAAGAATGTGGTTGTGGTCAGAATAGCTTGCATTCATGATACAGCTCATGGAATGTGTTCAGCTGTAGATGCGATCCATGGTTGGAGAATGAATTCTCAAGTATAGAATAGCAATGTAATCGCTATTTGAATGAGAGAAGAATGCAATCCCCTTCTGCGTTGGTTGAATTATCGGTAAAGAAGTCACCAATTTATTTAGAGAATCAAATCAAGGTAACCTCTGACCGAGTTGTTGAAACCGATATGCACGTCCATGGACTAATATTTCCAGTTGTGACCGGCCCAATTCCCAGGAAAACCTCTACAAGCACTGGTAGTCAAATTGCAGCGGTGCCTAACAAGAAAGTGACGAGAGAGGTCGGATGCCAGCTTCGAAAGTGGCGAACAGTGCCGCCGCTCGTCATTGAAACAGGACGGTTTGGTCAAATGCACTGTAGTTCTGATGCAGATTATCAGTTATCTCGAACCAGAGGATTGCCGAATTTTCTTTCGGAACTTTGATGACCTGAGGGCACAGTAGCCATTAGGATACAATACTTGTTTTACTGTTCGGATGGTGCTGCCGGATTTCAGGGATCGCAAACTGTTAGAGTTCCTTCAAGGACTCAGTGAATATGTACATGCCTCAAGTCTATTGGCACGGTATTGTCACTTAAAGATTAGGTAATTGGAACTGAAGTTGAATGTGTCAGTGTCATCTGGGTAATCTATACCATCCAGTAAACGATGCCTGCAATTCTAGTAGCAGGAATAGGTGTGATTTCTAGAATTCAGTGTTTAGTCAGAATGAATCAGTAGGCAGATTCAATATTAAACCCGCAATGACCTTTTGTCAACTGAGGGTAACGGCGATTTGTTAATCTTTTAAATTCTGGGAATTAGGACTTACCTCGCATCAGACCCGCAAGGCTACTCGCGGTTTCCTATCACGACAAAGCAGTGTTCTGATAGAAGCTACAGTTTCAGCGGAAATTGGGGTACCCTATTTCAAAACCAAACAAAATGCTAAGGGAATGCGAATAAGGCACATAATCATCAGTGGTGGTCAACCATTTCTGATTGGGTTCTGGGGTCATCCAAGTCCCTAGTCTTGGGACTGGATGCACACCGGGTCATGGCCGTTTAACTGCTTCAGTTAACTGTTCACGTAGACAAGGTGATCTGTTTTGTAGACAGATAACCACGGCCTCAAATACTGCTCAAGGGTATTGAGAAACAATCTTTGTTGGGTTAGGACGTACTCGATAGCTGACCCAAAAGGCAACTGTTTCCCCTCGAAGCAATCCAAAACAATACAAGTTTTCCTCAGAGATGGTGATGGCGATGACGTTGACAAATGATCAGTGAATACAATCGTAAAATGACAACGATAAAGGTTGGTCTCCGTACCTGTGTGTGTGTGTGTGTGCGAGCACGAGCTTTTGTGCCAAAGTCACGATCACGTGATGGAGAACAGAAAAACATGGACAGAAGATCGGGTGTGGAATGAAGTGTCGTATCGGGCGTGGACGCACTTGCGGGAGAAATAAAGAGTCCGGGAGTCCAGCTGCCTGTAGTTGAATATTGTAGGGATGATCTGAATTACAAAAAGAAACAAATTGGTATATCTCCTTCGGACCTCGGGGTATCATCTTCCGAAAACCGAGATACATTCAGGAACGGTGTGTGTGTAGTAGTAATAGTAGTAGCAAAAGCTTTGTTGTAAACCTATATGTGTTAACGATAATGGAAAGTCGAGGAACACGTGTATCGCCAGCTTCGGAGAAAGTTTGACATAGATCACATGGTTGATTTCTAACGCTGTCTAGCGTCGACTTAAAAAGAAATGCCGATCAGCAGCAGCACATAATCCAGTTCACACATTCCTACTCGTGTCCGTATCAGAATAACTGTTTATTTCCCCCAAGATCTGGTCAGTGCGGAGCTATGCCTACAGCAACAATAAATCTTATCACCGATCATCTATCACGTGATTCGAGTGAGGGAATAGAAATGCAAGATCGGTAAAATGCATTGAAAGGAGAAGCAGTGAGATTTCCGTCTTCGTTGTTTATAACTATCTGGCGCCAGCGTCATCCCGGACCTCATGATGACAAATGAATTTACCCAAAATAATTTTTTTATTATGGTCATGTTATCAGTCCCAACGGGTCTAGATATTGTGATGGTATTACGTGTTTGTGCAAACCGGGATTTACTCTATCGATTCATTAACCCTCCAATCATGCAAAGATATCTTAAGGAAACTGGGTAATAAACAGGTAGTATACATGAAACTCATTTTGATCATTGCCTTGAAAAAAGATTGTTAGATTTCATTCTTTGTCCAGCACAGTACCGGCACGAAAAAAACTGCGCACAGGGAATCCTATGCGCCCACTTTGTTCCGAAATTTCCATGAGTTTAGTTCACATGAACTATAGTCACTGTCAAAATCACTTTAGATGGAAGATTGAATTTGTCTATTCAATATTTTCGCAATCGTTTCCCCCCTCCCCCCCGGAATGAGATGGAGGAATAAAAACGCTTCTTATATATGCTGTATCACATAATAACTTGGGTGGATATGATGTCATACTTTTATGAATGAATGATTCAGGATATCCTTTTTTTAGAAGAAAATTTCGTATTCTTTCCAGTTCAAACTAGACAGAGTCCGAAGAACAAATTTTCCCAACTCTATTTTTGTTAAGCAGCGAATCAAATTTTTCTTCGGTTGCATTTTGATGAAACTTTGGTTGTGTGCTTGCTGTCCAGTCCTTTTGTTCTCATGAACCTTTTGATCGCGTGTGGACCTTGGTTACAGCATTGACAATTGACGGATTCAATCACCAAGTTTATTTGCTGAACTTGACTGGTTGGCTATATCGAATTCCAACGGTCAAGCAACAAACAAGCCTCCAACTCATTGGTCAGATCGGTCGAGTTCTGACTCATCCGCGGTGGGAAAAGTGGAAGCTAGACTGGCTGAATAATCAGCATTATGCTTTAAATGAAGAACATGTAAGTGCAGTTTTGTATATAGTGGTTGAAACCGCTCGTTTTCAGATGATCAGGGTACATGGGACTCCTTTCATTGTTGCCTAGCTTTTATTTTCAAAGACTACGACAGTGACACAATTAGTTGTCCTCTCCCCGCATAACTTTTCTCTGTTTACTCGAGGTTCCTCTTTCTTGTACTCTTCTAATGCATGTTAGTATTTTTTTAATGTTTTTGTGGTGTAATAATCGTACGGGATGACCCCAGAGCACAAGAACAACCCGGTGCACAAGAGATGGATTGAAAATAAAGCCTTGGACGCTGGTCTGAGTCGACAGGCTTCTTTCTGACATGCTGACACCTCATTTTCTCCGGACATATTTTTGTTTGGTTTGAAATTCTCTGTGCGTGTAGACAGCGGATACCCGCTTGACTGACTTAGACATTCATGGAAAGGCTTTTCGATGGCACAAATGACTTCTTCAAAACAATGGTCTTTGTGATTGTCGCACAGTTGCAAACAACAAATATTACAAACGACAGGAACGAGCGCTATGGGTGATTTCTTGTATGCATTCATCCCCCTTAACAGATACCGTCGCTCTCGTTGTGTCATCGTTCACTGATTTCGGCCTATCCGGTAGTAGTTCCGCCTGCGTTATTAGTTACAGTGATTACATTATTTATTTGATGAAGTGTGAGCGGTGTCTGCATTATGCTTTTTGTCAGAGTGAAATCCGGAACTCAGTAAAAAGAAACATTTTTGTGTCTTGGTCGATTGACAGCTAGTGATTTTGGATGAGGTAATTGGCTCAAATGGAGTAGAAAATCCGATTGGTTGGAAACACAATTGGCTCAAACAACAGCTACCGGGATAAGGTAACGCTCTTGATCTGAACTTTTGAACTTCCGAATAAAAACGAGGCTGTTCTGACAGATGGACTCAGTTATTCTCTTTGCGAATTCCGCAGATCAACACGGAGAAAACATTAGGAGTTCTATACACCTGTTTTTCTGGTATTTCACGGATGCAAGCCTGATTACGTAACAGACGTGTGACAATTGGAACCGGGTGTGAGCGCTAACTTCCACGGGGGGGGGGGGACTATCAGAAATATCCGCTTCTTGTCAGACCTATATGGTGCGTGAAACCAGGCGTGAATTGCAGCTTGCAAACTAAAATTTATCCGCATTCATCTTGCTTTCAAACGGTTTTCAATAAAACTAATTAAAATGGAACATATACCTATTGATTTTAAGGAGTTTCAGGCTTCAGTCATTTTTTGTTTTATCAAAAGTTTACTCTGGACTGGATAAACACTCGCGGCCATTGGATAAGTCCTGTCAACTCTTCTATTCAACTGCCGGCGGGGAGAGAATTGAGTTCAATAGGAGTCGTGGTTTAACCGTGTAAAAACGTTTCACTGTCCATGTCTGGAGGGTCACACAACTGTTTCCCCATTTGGTAGTAATCTTAGTAATACATTCCCATTCAGGAGATAATGCAAATAGAATTGATTTATTTTTCACATACTGATGATTTTCAAATCACCCAGAGGTATTTTATATTTGTTTGGCTTTTATAGACACTTGCTCCGACCTCTGTCAGACACAATAGGTTGCAAAATCCTCATCTTAATTATGGTACGGGATATGTATGGATGTTTTATAAAGTGGAATGAAACAGTAAACGAATGAAAATAGATGCTACAGGACACGAATCACGCAGGGAGACGAATTGATCCAGTGAGCTAGGAGATGCAACTCGGTCAGCCTCATCTGTTTTTGAACGAAGAGCCAAATAAGGAGCTACAAAGTTATTATCAATGAATTATTTGAAAGAGCAGTCAGTATACCGGTAATTGTGAACCGTGGACCTCTGTATTGGAGTGGTCTGAGTGCAACCCGGAAAAACTTAGAATAGGATTAAATGTGACCATCATTGAGTCTAAAAGAAAATTCCTTAAATGGCGTGAGGAAACTGCTACTGATGATCAAAAGACCACATTGTACCATTCAAAAGAATTTGTTTCGGAGGATCGAGAAGTATGACAAAACAATAAAGCACGAATTTTAGGATTTATTGGTCGAGGTGTCTGACTATGGGGTATGATTATGGCTGAAATTAACGAGATAGAATGACTTTCGCCCTAGTGTTCCAGTGTATGACCGAATATGCAAAATTCATCCGAATTTAATATAAACAGAGATCGCTTGATGAATTAAACCCAAAAAAATGAGTGGCCCGGTGGTCACGTCAGTACATTATCACCCCGCTGATGTGTGTTCGTTGATCTTCATGAAAACCGTTGTGGTGGTGCTGGTGGTATTCGTCATGATGCTGGTGGTCACTGTGTTTGTACCGAGTGATGAGCTGCTCAATTTAAGCCTAAACCATAAATGTGCAAAGGCCGTCCAGTGTTTTTAGAGTAGAAACTGCTCCTTCTTGTTACATTCATCATTGTGGTTGAGCATGTTGTTCTTGCACCGGTTGCTTTTGCAACGACTGACTGGCTGGTAGTTGGTTGGCTTGGGTGACCTGTTAGATGTGAAGTGACGTGAATGTTTATGGAAGCGCTTAGGTGTTAGGCGGCAATATTGGTGTAAACAGCTCGGGAGTTGAACTGCATGGCTTTTGGCTGCGGCTACAAGGAAGTTCAGTCTCCTCCTCGCTACTTGGTACCACCGGTTGCCTAAACAATGATCCACATTGTCACGTAATTTCCTCATGCCACACAGGGGAAAAACTTCACCTGTTCCATTCTGTTCTTTCGCAAACTGTAGTAAGCCGCCTATATTGAGGTCGCTGACCTGATGAGTTGCTTCCAGTTTGGTCAGGACTGTCCGTAGTCGACTTAGTTGGAGATGTATTTAAACAGCTTTTGTTTTCTGGCGTGCATGCTAGACTGTGATATTAGCTGGTGATATTGGCTGAGTTTCTGTTCGATTATTTAGTGTTCGTGGTTTTGTGTAGGTGATTAGTCCTGTGTTGTGCGACTGTTTGCAAAAGGCGTTGACAGTGGTGGGATTCGAACCCACGCCCTTGCGGACTGGTGCCTAAAACCAGCGCCTTAGACCACTCGGCCACACTGCCACGGGCCGGCGTGGCCCAACGCATATTATCCATATCAAAACAATACCGTCACCAGTGATCTATCGAAGTAGCACGTAGTCAGCTAATAGCGCGCTAGTAGTCAGCTACAATCAGCTACAAGTGAACCAAATACACCACAGTCTTTGGAGCTAGCATGTAGCTGATTCGTCAGCGAATAGCGAGCCATTCGCTCGCTACAATCAGCTACATTTGGAATACAAAATTCTCAATCTTTTCTCAAGCAAATTACACAACGCACCATATATCGCGTTTTTAATAGGATTAAGAAAGAACAAGAAATTATTATTAAATCTTTGAGATAGCGTGCTCTCAAACGGCCTATTTTGCTTTTTTATCGAGTGTTGTAAATTCAGAATGAGGTTCGCAGTTTGGCAGCTTCTCGCTCTCTCTCGAAATATATTGAGGAATCTTGTTTTCCCCCTAACTTATGCTCTGGTCCTTTATTACTCTTTCATCCAAATAAATCTCTGAATATTAGTGGTTCATTTCAGTATCGATTTTGAATAAAATCGAGTGCGTTCCATAAATACTTATATATTTGTGTTTACTCTTCGAACGGACTGTGGAGGTTCATTGCAATGCTTTCCGGGTTCTGTGAATTTCGTCTGTTTCTTTGCCAGTAATTTTAATCATTAGCCTGATGCGCTATCTATGGGATGAGTAGTATTCATATATTATTCCCGGAAATTGACGACCCAAGACTATCAGTGAGCTGATTTTCATCCCCGAACTAAAGGTTTCAGAGCCTGAGCACTCCGAGGTGCTTGTTCAGGGCAGAACGATACGGCCAGTGTAAATCATGTCGAGTATTCCGATCTCTTCATCATATGATGGGTCTCTAACAAACAACTTATTTTCCAGATTAGACTAGATTACATCTTCTCATCATTGACACTTGTTTGTTTTCAAACCATGCATCAGAGAAAGCACAATACAAGACACTTTTATATGGTATTTTTAGGTTTAGTTGTATAACTTGTGTAAGCTTAGATGTTTATATTTCTGTTAAAAATGTACAACTAAAATTAGTGGTACACGACTGATTCTTCCTAAACCACGCCCAGCGCTTCAGAAGTGTTTGTTTCAAGAGGCTGAGAAACGTTATATGAAAGCAATGGAGAAAAATTGGACAGTGTATTGAATAACGAAAGAGGACTGGACTGACAGTGGGGTTCGGAATTATCTGAGTTTCCGCTTCTGATACAAGAGGCGCCTCAACTTCTCCATACAGTTGGGTACGTGTATAAACCACCGAAGATGACTGTCGATGCTAACACCCAGATACTTGGTAAAGGTTACTACTCCAGACACAGGGTTACAGTTAAAGGTAGCAGAGTCTGTTGGAAATGAGGAGCGGGAACCATTGAAGGTGCCCTACTCTAGGAAATTTGATGTGTTCAGAATAAGGCCAAATTCGGGATGGACTTTCAGTAAAGAAGTCAAATTTCGAAGATTAGAAAACTGTCTGATACTGAACGACATCATCAGCACACTTCTGCGTGTGTGCATGGGAGGATCACCAATGAAACCAGAAAAGAAATACGAAGATAGAACAGCATGCCGTAGCGCATCGGAAATATTGATTAGAGGTTTTGCTATACTCTTGTCTTAGATTGCTCCCTTTGTGTGGTATTTTCAGATAACCATGAGAGCACCTATCTCGAAATGCCAAAAGACTTAAGTTTGAAAAAGAGGAATGATCGAGAAACGGAATCAAACGCAGAAAAATGATCAAGAAAAACAACAGATGAACTAGGGTGAATTTTACCATGAATTACTAATAAAATAGATTAGAGAGGATGCAGCATCCTGTGTATCTTAGTTAGGTTTATACACAAACTAGAGGGGGACACGGTGAATTGTGATAGTTGACTGCAATTGAATTAGGATGGTCTTTGCAGCCAACTTTAGAACTGCTAAGGTCAGTGCGATAGGACGAAACCGTTTCACAAGAACAGTTTAGGACGACGTTATTGGGGTTGGAATTATGGAAATCAAATACCAGGACTCAGGAATCAACCGGACAGGGAGTCACTCGCACTGGTTGGGGAAGCTACTCCTAAATTTAGGGAACCCCACGGGAATACCATTAGGACCTGTAGTCAAGGATGCATTGCAAGACCAATGAAAATGGCACCGGAANAGTAAATGGATTTGTGGTTTGTTAGTGCAAAAACGCTGCCCGTTTTCTCAGTCCAAAGCAAAGAAATGGGCCACAGATTGACAATCTGATGTTCTGGAATTGTGTTCTGTACAAACACATATAGCGGAAAAAGAAGCAAAATGGTGCATCAATTAGAACAAAAAAAGAATTATAGACGATTTTTACTGTTTCTGTGCATCACACTGCACTCTCTGATGTGTACTCTTGGATGGTAACCGGTCTACAGGTCCTTCACTTTACCACACAAAAAGCTAAATGATGCGGTCCAAATACGTTCGCTTATGGCATTGTCGCACCGAGTTATGGAAGATCTATTGATCACCATTCTGTTGGCGATGACGAGGTCCGAAAATAGGCTTCTACAGTTCAACATTTTAACAACGGAGGTCACCCGGGGGTGAGGTGGAAGGGGAGAGGTATTCGATTATCACCGTCATATGTCAGTGTGACAGTTTTCTCGAGAGTAGAGGAAAAGAAGGGTTGTGCAACAATAGACACAGTAAGACTAGTGGGGCCTGGGGGGGGGGATCTGGCTTGCGAGCTGCTTAAAGATAAGACAAACCCAGGCGCAAAGTTGGATCGGAATGATCTCTCTCTCTCTCTGTGGATGCAAATGCGGGAGCCGTGAATTCGGTCTTCCTTGCCCTGTTCTTTTTATCTTTCGACTTGAACCTTTAGCATTTCGGAATGAGAGTTCCTGCCGCTCGCGAGTGAAATGGATAGGGACATTTTTCCAAAGTCATTCATACATTTTGTGCGTGATGTGGTGGTGATTCGCGGAAAACAGTGTACCAAAAATGAGGATTGTGTTCGCTGAGATATGCGGTGAGGTTCAGGCGTTAAAAATCGCATTCCTCACGTCACATGGTTTGTTGACCATGTTTTACATCCAAGCGATTCCGCACGTTAGGCAACCTGGACACATGTGTTTTGGTCACAACCAAATGCACAAACGCACCATCAGTTGTGATCTCGATAGAGCGCCAAAATAAGCCCATTTTTGAAATTCGCAATCTTTGGTGTTTTTTGATAGGCTTGGATTCGGTTCTGACATTGGAAACGGTAGCGGCAGGTCATTTATTAAAACAAACCGTATCGAACGGATTTTTGCTGTTCTGCATTGATCTTTTTTCGTGTTCCTATCTATGCTACAGGTAAATTCCAAACAAATGAAATCAAACCCTGGTTATCAGATGTTTGACAGGCAAGCAAACGTACTTCGGTCATGCAAATAGTGATTTTGGGTGTCACCGTCGCCAGACCAAGCAGGATTGGTGGTTCTTTTCCAGCAAATTGGCAAATCTTTGTAAATTTCACTGGCATTTAATTAATATGACTGTAAATTACACAGAGATGGGGATCGGAGGCGGAACTGAATTCTAAAGACATATTGAGAACGCACTTCGCCTTTGGTCATGGCGCAGAACTTTATCAAACTGACTGGGTAAAGCAGTTGATACAAGATCATATGGTTTCCTCGTTTTCTCCCCATTTTTCAGGTCAAAAATTGAACGGTAGCTATGAGTGCGTGGAACTTCTGCTCCGGAAGTTTGTANTCAGGAAGTTTGTATGAAGTGGGCAGGGTGAGGAGCAAGATGCACTAATCACTTCCGTTATATCCTTTCTCTTTCGAACAGACATTTATCTGACGAATTGGATATAACAGAATTTTCACTAGATATTCGATATTTAAGGCGCCCACAAAGGCAGATTTAGTTTTAGGTATGCTATGCATTTGACGCCAAGTGAAACTCCTCAGTCGCACACAAAATCTACATCAGTGGATGGAACCATATAGCATTGATCCATACATCTCGTGCTTACAAATACGAGGTTGCCGATGTATCTGAACTATTCTGAAAAAAATGATGAAATAATTTCCCGTTTCGTTATGACAGCTAGTCTGTGAAATGCAGTCAGTTGGAGATAAACCAAGAAAATTGTTTGTTCACTTTCCGGTAAATGTTCAAGAAATGTACTTTTCATAATTGGAACAATAGTCAGCATGCTCATTTCCACGGGTCCACATTTATGCGAATGAGTTGGCAGTGTATAGCAATAGACAAAAGTAAATACCTGACGCGAGGGAGGTGAGAGACCGGGACACACGACGGGTAGGACAGAATCTTGACCACACCCTTAAAGCCATTGTCACCAGAGTGGTCCGATCAATGTTGCTGCTGTTCTTTGCCCGGGACAAAAAACACTCAGTATGCCCGTAGAACAATTTTATTCACCTCTGATTGGCTAATCCGGTGACGGGTTCTGGCATGAACCGTCCCCCAAAACTGTCAATCCGTTGTGATTTCAGGTTGTGGTGCAATATGGATGTTGTCCATAGAAATGGGAGCGAACCTCCTCATGGTGAAAACAAATATTGTACAAGTAGCAGCATCATCTCAAATGTGTAATTATTTTACGGATTTCAAGCATATTTTATAATCTGCCAATATAACTTGAAACTCCGTGTGCATGTAAACTAGTCGTAAGACCGATTGGAGCTCCAAGATACCGAGTGTGCCATAGCAAAACCTCCTAGCCATGACAAAAATACTTGCTAATTCACTGTCGTGGCAAAAATGGCTTGGTTTATCTTCATCTAACCGTTCCCGAGGTGCACTTCACCTGTCTGCTGTTGGCTTGAAAATTTCAACCCTCTCAATCATTCTCGAATAGCCCTCCAACTTTGTTTGGAATGAAAGATTTTCGTTATGAGACCTCTATTTGTGTTTATCTAGACGAAGTAGTTAGGATTTGGAACATTGAATGTAAATCTAGAGTAGAAAACTATTGATAATTTGAAGCCGGGTACTATTAAAATTAAAAAAGTCGGATGAGAACACGCACGATGTTGAATATCTCAAGTCTGCATTCGAATGCAGCTGCCGTTCATCACATAATTTAACCAATTGGCCATCGATGTGGGTCCAGATCTTCCTCACTGAACATTCATCGATGTTTGCGCCTTACCGAACATATCAACGTTTTCTCCAGACAGCTCAGCGTGCTAAATTATTCCTTTTGGCTAATATCTTCAGTAACTCTCATAGGAATACTAATCACCACTTTCGTAATTGAATTAAATTCAGTGTTTATTGTTCATATACCTTATCAAGAGGAATCTAAGTTGACTACCAACAGTTTAAGTGAGGTTTCATCACAAAAAAGCACAGTTCAGAAACATTATTCCAGATTGGATTTTCTGGTTTATCTTCCATTCAGAGGTGGCAGTATAACTAATTTGTTATATATAAACGCGCGCTTTTCTCTCCTACTTTATTCTAACTGTTTTTGCCTGAATCACCTTTCAGCTTCCGTCCTATCACTATATCTTCTGTTGGTCTTAAACGCGTGAAATTTATGTTCCTTACACGTATTCACTTCACTCTTGATGTCCTCCCCCGCCTTATGATCCTATTCAGTTTGCTTACAAACCAAAAACAGATGCAAGCTAGACGCACTTTTCACACTTGTACATACAATTACCAAATCATTGAATGACTCTGCAAAATCTGTACATTGCATGGTTTTTCATTGCAAATTGGAGGCCTTCGGTTGTTTCAGGCAATTTTTCACTTGGTTTGCTGAGTACCTCTTTGGGAGAACTCAATGCACCACGTTAGGTTGGAGGAAGTTCAAACTATTAGTGAACCATTCCGAGGTACTGCAAGATGCAGTTTGTTCCCCAGACTTATTTTCTAGCGATCTTTCTGTCAATGCTCCTACTTCCCTCTTCAAATACGCTTACAATGTGGTTTTAGTCAGGCCATCTCCGACTTTTCAAAACTTTTTGACAACGTGGAAAATGTTTA
Source organism: Echinostoma caproni (assembly GCA_900618425.1). Lineage (NCBI taxonomy): Eukaryota > Metazoa > Platyhelminthes > Trematoda > Plagiorchiida > Echinostomatidae > Echinostoma > Echinostoma caproni. The sequence continues at coordinate 39,223 of UZAN01042234.1, forward strand.
ACGATTTTCCGCCACATCTGGCCTATCTCTCTCCTAATCTCTCCAAATGTTTTAAATGTCTCTTCAAATTATCATCTTCTTCCTTCTCATTTGGACGGGTATTGATTAGCTTTAAACCAGTAACCCGGATGAACTATAATAAACACCCGGCGATTTTTGTCATCTCTATTCCTCATTGGACCTCTCAAATTTAACAAACCAACAGTAAACTTCGAAGACTTGATTTCCAGATCGGTAGAATTCATCGGTTTTTTATTCAACGATTGAATAATTCCAAATTCGTGTACCAGTCTGTTTTATCCGTTCTACTTTATNTACTTTATTGTTTACTTGCTGTTTTTTTCAGTCTCCTAAAAAAAACTTAGACTGCTTCAACCCGGACTCACTATCATTAGCCGTGTCTCTTCAAGCCTTTGATAACAAACCTGTGATAACGTCATTGGAATGCAAGTTTACACTTAAGATTCTTGTCGACCCCATACATCCAATGGACCCAGATTTAATTTCCTATCGTCCCCATCCATCAAATTGATATTACAATATTGTTGTGTTCCCTCACGAATGAACATATATCATAACTGTAAGGTACCCTTTTTAGTTATTAAACAAAAGGTTTTCAGAAATTTCGTTAAAAGTTTTGGAATTATACTTAATTTTCCTACCTCTCTTTAATGTGCACACTTTTGAGCGACGCCAACATAAATTATAATTACAAAATAATACATTATAATATAATAAAAGAAACCTCACTCAGTCACAAATTTCATTACATTGTACCTGAATTATCTTTTTCACCGAGATAATTATTTCGAGTGATTGGGGACTTATAAAAGTGAGGGTTACACGTTGTAATCCGGGTTCGGCTTAGGTCACTCTCTCATAGGGGTCTGCCCAATTGTTTTGGATCACATTGCTTCTGGTCGGCACGGGACCATTCCAATGCATATGTGCACTGGCGAATAAAGAGGGCAGGTTCAGAAGATTTCCAAATGAGTCGTAATCCGAAGGATCGGTGCTAAGATAAGCCGTATCGCCAGTGGCTATGCAAATATGAGTTGTACTATCCATATCCAAAGTGAAACTGCCTGATCAGCTGTCCCGTGATCCCCAGCAGTTGTATGCTTGGTTGATGCCCGGATTCGATCGATAGTTATTGTTGGAGGGGTTTGCACAACAGATGGGACCTATGCAAGTCCAAATAGATGCGTAGGGCTCTCTTCGTTCACATTGTATTTTTGCCGTAAATGACGAAAGTCACGTTTTAATTAGTTAAAATGTTTAACAACACGTCTAGCAAAGTGCAAGTTGATTGGTTTTTATAACCAACTGTTGACATGACGCATGTACGAAAAGTTTAACTTGGGAGAAGTGATGTTTATCAAACTGGTCAAAATAGACTCCTATTTTATTTTAGTGAATCCTTATTTCAATTAAGGTAATACCATGCCCGAAGTGACCAGCGTACTAAACTCACGATGTATCGTGAGCATGCTCGAAATGCTCTCCAGCTTTTCATTTAGCGAACAAAATCTTGCGACCCTTTATCCTCTGATTAATCTATTCTGACGTTTGTTCGTATTTTGAGTTTCCAATCGAGATCGGTAACAAGATGAATGAACAGAATGAATAATGTAAAAAATGTGGCTTGAATTGGGGACTCCAAAGCTCGGTTTTGTTAGTGACATTCCGAGCGGAACGGGTGATCAAGAAGTCTGTATCTTGACGGGATGTAATAAGCCGGCAGTTGGGGAGGTTGAATCAATGAAATTCACATGTAGACCGTTTGGAGTATGGTTGATGGGTGCCATCAGACACGCTCAGTATTCAGCACTGACATGCTCGTCATAAACGCTGGTTATCAGAACAGTTGAGGGGATTCTGGAAATGTGAATGATCAATTTAGGGCCAAGCCTCAGCGACTTAAAATCAATGTTCAACAGAGAACAGTAATAAGTGGTATAGGGAAAGCACTAGTATTTATCACTGATCACTGCAAACTTTATATTCAACAGGCAAATCCTTGTACCTAATTAACAATCGTCTGGGTATGTGGAGGCTAACAAACATTACTTTCAAAGATAACACAGATCACATGACTGGCTTCGCACATTGGTTTTCTTGAAATATGTACGTTTTCAGACGGGGATGAGACACTGTTTGGGACAAGAACACATTCGGGGCATGTATTAGAGGGGTGTATACAGTACCGGATAACGTGGAGTGCGTATCCAGGAGGAGCGGTTACTATTGTCTATGTCCATTTCAGATTGATTAAAAATCAGGATAGAAATGGCAGCGTCATCAGCACCACTATAAATGCCGATTAGAAGGGAGGCGGAGTGGGGGTAACTGGTATGTCACTAAAAATTTTCAACAATGATACGACAGCATGTTGAATTTGTTTTACTTTTGGGTGACTATATCCTACATGAGGAAAAGTCATCTTCTTGGATGAAGCTGAGGATGAAAACCCATGTGTAGCGATTGGTGGCAAGGTTGGTGCAGTATGAAATGTACCACTGGTTCCAGTTACATAAACCATTCACGGATTCGTTCTATATCCATCTTGTTCGCATTAATTATCGGTTTTAGTTGACCACGGAGTCATCACTGTGTGGTACGGGAAACTAAAGCCGGCCTTTAGAGTTGAGTTTCAGGTTATAATAAAATCCATCAAACCAGTGAAGGCGCAGGCGTTGTCAATTTTGAAAATCCAAGTCGATGTTCATTCGTATAATAATTTGATAATCCATTTAGCTTTAATTATACTTTAAGCTAATTTCGGACTTACGACAGCCCTGGGAAATTATGTAGGTGATAACACCGTTCTATGCTATGGTTCAACCAAGCAACTTCAGCCGTTTGATTCAGTGAATAATTCAAACTATACTTAATTCGTAACACTTGTACACGTAGGTGACATGAATGAGAAACAATCTTCAATTGAAGTAAACAGGCTAAATCCGGGAGTTCCACAAACAGAAAGCGGACACTAATACTCACAGATGTTGGTGTGGCCGTCTTGAAGAGAGAGGGGTTAGTGACGTGATGTAAAGCATTTTATCAGGTGGCACGTATGCGTTCTCTATGTTTATTGTGTTCGTGACGTTGACTGCTGATCACCACTATAAACAGTGTGTAACGAAAGTTTTCCATTTTACCAAACACTGGTGGATGAGAGGAGTCGGTACATATTGTTTGTTTAAATGAACGAGTTGTAGAAGGCAACAACAGTAACACAGCTGGTGAAGGGACTTTCGGTTATTTCGTATGCTGAGCTGATTTGAGGCCCCTATAAAGTCTAATATTAATACGCTAGCCAAACTATTTAGTATATTTTTTGTCTCCTATATTAGAAAATTCACCTACTGATGGGATATGTCGAATTTTAAGCAGATATCCGGCAGTCCATTTAGTAAAACAACTTGGATAACATGATAAAGAACAGAAACTGTCACGGAAGATGCAATTATGTTTCTGACACCTCTGCCATTTGGATAAGGAAATTTGAAGCGATATGTCACTACCAGCCACCGCTATTAAAAAGAAGTCTACAAAGAAAGATATTGTATATTCTTAGTATCCCTTATTCGATTGAATGGGAGCTTCCTCCTACTGGCGTCACTGGATTTTCAAATTTTATCTAGCAATTTTTCGTTACGCTATTGTTTCCCATAATTTGAAGTATACCTCGTCTGCTTTATCTGGCCATACATGCGACAACTTTGTTAGGAAGACCGTTGCTAACCTCAAAAACTACATACAGTGATATGATGTGACATTCTATCTCTTATGAGGCCGTCTATTTCATTCACAGGTTTATCGATATACACACTAGGTGATCGAACGCATCACTATGGTACTATTTACAGGCCCCTTAGACCATAGGTGGTCGATTGATGAAGAAGCAGTGAGTATGACGAAATAATTTGTTTCCTAATGAATCGAGGAATAAACAATAATAGTAGAAACTCCCATTGATTTGGAAATCAAGCATTACGTGAATAGCTGCACGATACCTTCTGCAGCTCAACTTGTTCGAGTATCATATCAAGATGCTCCGGGATCGTTTCAAGTTTTCTCACCATCATTTAAAGCTGGCCCGTTGACCACTGACAGGTCCACAAACCGTTCAAGTCTCTCAGCGATGTCCGGATGACCACCATGCAACACAGATTTCTCAACCTTTTGGTTAACCGCGGGGAGAGACAGTTGTGCGACCTGCATCGGTCACACCTACTCAAAATCTCAAGGCATATCCTGGCCCTTTGCATTACCAGTACGCGAGTGCTTCTGTATCACTGTGACTGTTTATCCCCATCCATCTGTAAATCCAGATCAGTACAGTGTCATTCACTGTCTATGGCTGCAGTCACATTTCCAGTCGGTGTTCCGTTTGCAGATTCCATCAATGAAAGCAGCATCTCGGTTTGGACCAATTGAAATGACTATCTTGACCACATATCAAAACCGCTACTGAAATATATTCGATATTGCTGACAAAATAAACTCTATATTTTATGATAGTTGAGTAATTTTATAACAAATTCCCGGGTTTAAACATTGGGATATTTTCAAAATTGTCCGTAAACGAGACGAAGGTGTTGCAGGTTACGTTAGCGATAACTGGAGTAAATCAACGGCCGTCATCTACGATTACTCAAAGGATAAAATCAGTTGTCACGTCATCAAATGTCAGTTCCGTTTTT
>UZAN01042235.1:3027-28586 GCA_900618425.1 Echinostoma caproni
ATAAAGCGTGTGTGTATGTGGGGGGGGGGGGTCCAGGGTTCAGATACCGATCACCCGGGCCGTGAATAAGATGACACGCCGAAATCGTTTTGGCATGTCATCTCATATATCACTATTTTATTGTTCTTTCTCCTGCTCTCCTCCCTCCCGCCCGTCTCCAATCTGCTCCCGTTCAGCGAGGTTTTCCCACGATCACATTCACCTTCGTTCTTCTGGGTGTCATAATCGCCTTGACTGGCTTGCTCTGGCTCAATCGACGCATCCGCCCCCTAGTGACCGAGCCATCCTATTCTATCCTCACACCTACCCACAACGACTAGACGACTGGTGCTCAGCATAATCATAATCTTCGCTTCCGCCCACCCGTCCGTCCGTCGGTCTGTATCGAGGGCTTTTGAATGTTATTTATTAGTAAGATTTCTTACTGTGAATTGACTCATTCGTGCTACTGTTTTTACCAGAAAAAATAAATTAAGTTCATTGAAATCACCCCTATTCCCCAGTTGAGAATCATCTGGTCTGAGCAAATCCGATTGGTAGTGTTTCATTCTGGTGTTGCTTTTGCTTTGGTTGTCCAGCCATGTTTCCCGTAGCAAAACGCTCGAATTCTCTAAGTTCTCTGTGCTGTTCTTTTGCACTCGTATCCATTGTGGGGATCCGCAAGACTGACGCCAATTGAAACTACAAGCTCGGACGTCCTGTCGGTTCCAACTAGCACATATGCACAGTTATTCTATCGGAACACAGCCATAAATAACATCAAAATTGTCCGGTAGATTACCGGAAGGCGATTCTCACTTGTTCTGTGAATACAATACGGAAAAGTTACACAACTTGGGTCGTTGCAGAAAGGTCTGCGACGGGTCAGCGAGGCGGAGAATGTCGTTAGGATCAATGTTTATTTGGTGTGTGTTTGTGTGTAGGTATGCGCGAACGTACAATCACGGTCGAATTGAGCGCAAAGCGGCTACGGGGCATATTCTGGTCGAGCGACAACAAAATGATGAGGGGATCAATCTTAGAACCAGACAAAACATTAGGCCCGGTACAGAGGACGATTAGCTGAGGTAAAGCAAAACAATCGGTCATATGGATGCACGAAAATATTATACATGCACAACTTACAAATATTTTCAAAACAGCACCGTGATGACCATGATCCTAACTTGTTTACGGCGTCCGCCGAGACTCGAATGGAAGACTGAAACAACTACTGTGCCAGGTACACGCTCGACATGTAGCTAATTACAATCAATCGGATAAAGTATCTCATCTCGGAATTCTTTTCTGTATGATTTTGTGCTCAGTGACTCATATCTCCCGCATTCAGACGCCATATTGACAAGGGTAACGCGCTCGTCATTTGTCTGCTGCGTTTAGTGATTGCAACGCGTTGGAGAGGTTTAGTGATATTGAAAAATTCAGATCAATTCCAGCACGTATAAGGTACTCAAACAGTGTAACAGATCCAAATCCGCCATGGTATGATATGTAAAGCCGAAACATCTGCAAATCAATCATTAACGAACTGTAAACCCGAAAAAACCTCTCGGAGAAAGGTAAGCGTAGATTTCTACATCTAGCCTCAAACTCTGTGAATCATGCATTGGGGATGAAGACGGTGCTTGAGTCGAGCGTTTTTGGTTTGAAAGACGCGGCTGCTCAATGCGGTCGTCTGGATAAACAAGAAGTAAATAATTCGCGTAATTCAATCAAGCAGAAAAACGGTTAGTGTGAGCGGATACTCAGGAAAAACGGATGGATTTTTGTTTACTGGAGGGGCGAAAAGAATTTTGAGTTAAATTAGCCCGACATGTAGAACGACTACTACTGATGTGAGACACTACTCACTTGTGAGTAGTATGCAAGATGCGATCAGCGGTTTCTTTCAACTACCAAAAATCAATAAGACCTGTTGTAGCAAACTGCTGGTGTTCGGTATGGTGAATACCAGAATTCGCATCTAATAGTGAATCGTACCATCAACTATCCTGTGTGCGTGTGGGGATTCTGCAACCTTGTTTCAAATGAGATATTTTGTTGTATGAATGATAATTAAACCATATTTCGAACATTATTGGCAATAGATAACTACCTTGACCAGCACCGACTTTCGGAATTATAACATCACTGACAGGATCTGTGGAAAGAAGAGCGGCAATTCAGCAAGCGGATTCACGATCGAGGTTTTCTGATGGCTTCGGGTGCTTTCTCGAGTAGCGGTCAACCGAACTGGCTAAACTGTGTGAGGTTTTAGGTCCTGGTGCACATACTCGCACATAGGAGTGGTACCTTATGGCATTTAATAGCCACACGAAAATACCGCGGTTCATAGCATATCGGTTATTATTTGATGGCATCAAAACAAGGATTTGATCTGCGTGCAGCAGTAGTAGAAAATATCTAGGTTATTCTTACCCGAAATTTGGACCGGAATTCGAAGTGAATTAGTCATCCGTGCCTAAAGAGTGGAATAACATGGAACGTGATATCGTTCCAAATATTCTACAGATTGGTCAATGTACTTCGTACGGTAGCCTGCTTTAGGGAATGCTCTTTATTTGTTCATACATTCCATGATTCTAACTTGTTCACTGTCAACCTATCAAACCAATCGTTTTTAGTTCCTTTCCACTGCATGCCGTGGAGTCGATGAGCAACCTTTGGAACAGCCACTTTTGACGGCGTGTTTGCAGAGTGGTTCAAAGTAATTTCACATGTTCGATTATGTTCCCATTGATATGGATTTCCATGTGTTTTCCATCGATCCTTAGGGCTGCTCGGGGTCATTCAGTGTGATAAGATTCCGTGTTGGAGGTAGTATTTGAATGACCTTGAGAGCGACTGGTTCAGACACCGATTTGGTCGCCATCCACGCGTCACGCTCTGGTTGTCTTCGTAAGCCTTGATGATGGCTCTTCTTATTGCCTAGGTCCGATTCAAAAAGCGATTGTTGTCTCCGAGTGAAGCCCTGTCACGTGAGCTGTGCATTTGAGCCTATATTATGTGGTGATAAGCGATGCCGAGCTGGGTTAACTGGAGTGCACATATTAGGGGCCTGTTTCGGGGACATGAGTCCAGCCAATTCATTCACTATACCTAGGGTGATCAATAAAATATCCAGGTATCATTAGAAACGGCATAGACTCCTTGTAAGCCTCATGAATGTGCATGGTTTATTGTTTAAGAACAAGGTACGGTTGACTCTAAACAGAATGTAGTTGCATCACTCTATGGAATGTATTATCTGCCTGTCTTCTTCACAAGTTCAGATCGATAACAATACCGCGATCCCCAGCTGTTTGCTCACAGTACAATGAAAAGCGGTTCGCTTGTGGGATGAGGATATCTTAGTGTAGGGGAATCAAAGTTAAGCATCATTCCACCTCATGTGTCTACACTGTGGAAAAGGATGGGGTGAGGAACTGTGGTGATCCAGGCGTACGTGATGACGCCTATCCTGGTACGGCGCGTCACAGTTTCTGGACACCTGCGATCAATCAAATTTGAAAGTTGACGTCAATGGAGCGCATACGTGTCACGGCTTCTGACTACACACCATAGGTAGATCGTGCCAGCCAATCCGAGACAGTGCAGATAGAAGCAGAATTATGCGATCAATACTGCAATACGATTGGTGGAAGACTAGATAATTATTGATATTCTTTTATACGTACTATCTAATCGCCCTTATTTCTTCCAATAAACAAACTACCATCCTTGTGGTCTTTTTCTTGCGTCTCAGTTACGTGGGATATTGCGTGTCAGTGCCATTGCGGTCCAGTGCTTCCGTGATAGCTGATCCTTGATTCGTGTCCTGTGATTTCTATTGCATGGTTTGTGTTCCGAGTTCCGTGCGTATTACTACTACTACGATTACTACAGGAACATCGACAACCTAACTAGATCTAACTTGATTGTAAACCTGCCTTGAGAAAGGTTACCTACGGTAACCGAAACGTCGGCGAATATAATTCTCTGCCAATATCACTGTTATTAACATTCTAACATTCACAGTAGAGGTTAAGTAGTTCCGATGCTCATCGTACAGTTTGTACCTCAATAATCTTAAAAACCATAGGGATGTAGTTTCGTCATGTCGTCAGGAGTAAACCAGTGATCGACACGAAATTGTCAAATGTGGTTTCTCGTTTTTTAAGAAAGTTGACTTGAACGTACTGTGTTGTTGTAATGGTCAAACTCCATACATGAGCTTTTTACTAGCTGTCACAAAAATCCGATTCTCCTTTGGTGTGAGGGGCAAAGTGCACGGGAGTTTCGCACCAATTTCCATGGATCAAGAGTAACCTGGATACGTTTCGCACGTGGATCGATTAAAGTTAGGATGAGTAGCTTCTTAAATAAATATTTTACAAGAAACTATTTCATTTTTAAAATAATTTTCCATCAAATTTTTACTGCATCGGTCTGTTCAAGTCAAGTCAAGAAACGATTTATGTATACGAAGGATGAATTTTCAGCAATTTACAGTGGACTTATAAAACCAGTTGCGAACAACGAAAAACAATATAAGAATTTCTATACTCTAGTAAATGAGAGAAAAACATAGTGCAAGAGTTTTTCCCTAAGGCGGGTGAGAATAGCCTGATGATCAACCAATAACGGAGCAATGTATGGAGTTACACTGTTTCTTTATGTGGAAAAAAGCGCGGAAAGGAGTTGATTTTTGGAGTGAGTTCGGGGATTCGACAGGGCTTTCATGATATCTTAGTGCAGAAAGAGCTGACTGTTGACAGTTAATAGCCACAATTTGAACTCATTCAATGTGTTCTACCTTTTTATATGAGAGAAATGAAAGGTTTCATTTGATTACATGAAGAATTCGTCGTGTAAATGAGACGTGAGTTGAAAAGATGGGAAGCACTGGACAGCTGTTGTGAAAGTTTCCAACCGAGTCATAATCCTGGGGGCTAGTGATGAGATGAGCGAGGTCCGTTGCCCGCAACATGCTCGCAAAGATGGGTTATGCTGTATTGTTTAAATGGAAAATGAAAAACGGTCTGAGCATCTGCCCGTTGGGTAGTATGCTTACGTTCTATTTGTGAGTTCCTGAGTTCGATCCCCAGTTAGGTCGATGGATTCGCACTGCTGATGAGACCCAACCAATTCGAAACAGCTGTCCAGTGCTTCCCAGTATTTCAGCTCACGCCTCGTTTACACAGAATTCCTCATGTATTTTCAATGGATCAATATCTGTGCATGCGCAGAGGAGACTTAGACCAGGCAACGATCACATTGTGCACTAGTTTGAACTTCTGTGGATATCGCTGTTGTTAATTAAAATTATATCGTGCATTCAGTTTACCTCTTCAGTGCTGTTTTATGCGAGCGCATTTCGAAATTTAGCAAGTCGGTAAGTAGTTATGATCGTAATACCGATGGAACGGTTTATCTCCTTTCATCAACATAGTAGTGATGTGATATGGCCAAGTTGACAAACCGTGTATCAAATAAAACCGCATGTATAGCTCCCCTTGCGGTTCGAAGGACTATGTTCTCTTGAATGTTTCCAAGACCTCTCAGTTCCGGGTACCATAAACACCAATCTTCGTTCCGTAGCTAAATTTAGTTTCCATTCTTCTCAGTTCCATGAAAATGTGCTTTCTCTTACTACCTCACCCTTATTCTCCCTCCACCTTGCTTTTGTGCTGTGCCCCAGGTCGATTTCGCATTTCAGACCGTGAGGTTGTTCATTTCCACCCATCTTCCTTTTTATGAAAGTATAAGTGTGTCCCATCCTCGTACGGTACAGTCATGCACGGAATGGTGCTCTTTCCTTCTCCTCATCCTCTCTGCTCAATCCTATTCTACATGCGATCATTCGTTCCGGGGTTGACTCTTCCTTAACGCTCGATATGACATGACTAGCTCGCGGCCGGGAGGTTGTTTCTTCATGCCTTTCTATCACTGTTACTTGAAGTTTTGTTCACTCGCGCCGGTCTCATTTATACTCGCTTCCTTTTCATATTCCCGTCACTCCAGATCCCAGAATACCTGTCATTATTGTCAAGTGTCTGCTTCTGAGTAACATGGCTGGTTTGCAGTCGTTCTCGTCAGAATAACCTAATGTAAAAAGCCTCCCTATCCGTTTTTCCTATTGTCTGTTCAAAATCGGAATCAAATAACTGCATCTGCGGTGAATTCTCCGCGTCCTTACATTCCACAAGTAGCGTTGTTTGTAGACCATAGGGTTTACCAAACTATGGGAAATCATCCCAACTCTGTGATAATAAACAAAACAAGATTAGTGACCATTTATTACGGCATGTGGCACGACAGTTAGGTTACCCTTATGCTACGAAAACCGTAGTATCATGTCTGTTCGGTTTACTTCGTGCACTTTGGGAAACCCATATTATCAGCATGTTATCCTAGGTCGAGCAGTGCACTGTAATACAAATCAATTGAGTTATATCTTAGTGTTCTTTACGAAGATATAGTTTTCATTCTGAAAAGCCATACAGACTGTTTCGGTAAACAAAGAATCAAGTCGGATGACCCCGTCTCGATGTGAGCACCATCTAAAACTGAAATATACGCATAAACGTTTATAAAGCTATATAGATCCAAATACTTGACGGTCATCGGCAGCCACGATCGGGTGTAACTGTTTTGCACTCAAATGTACCATTCATCAAATGCTACACACAAAATTGCAGCATGGTAGCAGATTCCATATATTTTTCAATCTTTTCCACGTATTTCCGGTGTTGAGTGTTTTATGTGTAGCAAGCTTGGGCCCGAGAGTGCACCAGGATGTACCCGTTGAACGAAAGAACCCAAAATTGGCAGAATATCAAGGCAGACTAGAAACTTCTCTGACAACCTGCACGTGGGAGAAAACACGAACAATGGCCAAGAATGCCCAGCGAAACCGAAACATGACTAATACTCAAACGCATTTCATAGACATCCAAACCGCTTTTTCGCTCTATTGCTTATCAAACGCCCATACGGACAAACAGGTATCATTTTTTCCACGCACCATCAGCTGTGATCTCTGGTGTCAGACAACCGACTGGGACACATTCCCACATGAACCGATACGGATGAAGGGTCCTCTATTCAATCAACCACACTTTTGACAATGCGTGTATTATGAATCAGATAGGTTCTTATCAACCTGAGATCATGTTGAATAAAGGCCGAAACATCAGGCTTAGGTCTAGGGGATGGGGTGAACAGTAGACAAAGTTTGTTTTATAGGCTTGAACTGTTTGGGTTGAAGAAGCTCGATGTCCCATAGGTGCCACCTCTGAAGCAACTCCTTTATATGAAGGCGAGGCAAAGTTCCATTTTTTGAGTGTTACCTGTAGGACAATAATCTTATACAAAGAGGAGTGAAAAAGAGCGGAAAGATAGGCGATTAGTTAAAATTCAGTAAAGTACATAGCCGCAAAAAGACATACTTGCTTTTCATGTCTACCTACATATCCGTAGTGTAATGCAAATAATTGAATGTCAGCCGTTTCTGTACGACTCATATAGAAGAGCGCATGAGCCCGTATCGGCTACGGTTTGAAATGTCTGTGCAGTACTCGCGGTCAGTGGGAAAATCAGGAAGTTGACTTGCAAAAGTTTTTCAATTGTTTTTAACTGTCTGTTTTAGATCAATCCCCCCCCACTTAGTAGACCACTGGAGTGATATGATCCAAAATTGACCGGTGTGTTGATGTATCAGGTATGATTTGATGAAAAAGACAAAATACGGTGATCACTCCTTTGAATCTTCCTCGGCTTGTAAAATACATACAAAAAGTCAATGTTGTTCTCGTTTTGCACTTTTCATTGGATTCACTACGTTGAATAAAACGCGCAACTACGTCGTTGCCGCTAGATACAGTTTGCACAGACATGAATTACATTGTTATACGTAGTACACCACGACGACAACGTCGTGGTTGCATTATTTCCACGGTATGAGGCACTAAACAATTGCGTCAAAATAGGCGATTAGACGGGATTTTAGAGTTACGCGGTATGTTTGTTGCAAGGAAAATATCATTTTCATCGCGACTGGCTTGTTTTCCATAGTCCATCCACACAAGCCTCGGACCAGAATAGTTGGGAGATTCCACTTCGTCTTTGGTGTCTGTTACGAAGCTTGAATTTTATCTCCGGATATTCTTATTGTAAAAATAAAATTAATTTGAAGCACTGAGTCCCCTTTATCCACTTTTTCATGTTAAGACAAACGTAGCGAGATGTTAACATTTCGTTCATTCATCATAATTGAACAAACCTAAGTGCTATACACGTGCCTGGTTGTTTTAAGTCAGCGACTGACAAGATTAAACGAAAAGTTAACATCTCACGACATTAACCCTTTTCACATATTTATAAACTGAATTCAAAATAGTGCATGAAGATAGTGCGTCCGTCAGAAAGACTGTTCCTATGTGACGACCGAATAGCGTATGGATCAGGCATTGGTATTGTTCACTAGATCGCCATTCCACCCCACCCACCCCTGATTATTCAGTTGAATCGCGCGTCCTGTCTGCTACGCTGAACCTCTATCATGCTTACCCACACTCGATCCAGTGAAGCTGTTCATATCAATCAGGTAAGTAGATTTAGCCTCCGTGGTAAGCTGTGCAAAGTTCAATCTCGAAAGGTTTGCCGAGTGGCTTTGAACCACATAGAGCTGTAACGCTCCCACCAACCCATGATTTCGGTTTTCCGAGGTTCGCATCCCGAATCACAGTTTGCGTGTGTCAGTGTCACTTTCAAATAGGACCAGACAAACTGCAATACTGCCGTATGTGAACATTTTGTGACGCGCACTTACACATTTGGGTCGGTGAGCAAAGACGAGTGTTGTCGTGTGAACGCACCTCATATGGGGGCTAACTGCTCTCTTCGTTCCTCAAACACTTGCCACAAATCATGTTACGGATTTGAAGAAGGTTCTCAATGTCCGAAATGGTGCGTCAATGATAAAATTTGCTCTAGAGTCACACCTGTCGACTGCGATATCGAAAACTCGGACATCAGTAACTGATGCTCCGATCAGCTTCTCTCGAAGGCACACGGGAACATTAAGACTGTGCTGACCACCCGGGTACCACCTTTGTTCCTGGAAACATTGATTCTCTTGTGGGAATGACTGTGACCGATGAACAAACAAGGAGTCTGATTACCGGGCCCAAATGACTGATTCGAGACAGCCTATGATCGGACGATCCGATATCTTGTTATGTTTATTAGCTTTTCCGATCTTTCAAATATCGGATTCAGCTTAACTCATATTTGCTGGATTTATTCATATACATAGTAAATGAATTATGAGCTGAACGACTACGAAATACAATGCGGCTGTTTCGAATTCGTTGGGTCCCATTAGAAGTGTGCGAATTCATCGACCCAATTATGATTCGACTGCAGAATCTCACACCACAAAATCTACTATTCAATAAATCAAGTTTTACACTACGTTCTCATTCGAATAATTATACACCAGAAATCCTTGGAAATGTTTTTTAATTCAAAAGAAATGAGTAGACAGTTCTTCCAAATAATCAAGGTATATGGCTGTTCACAGGAACCACGAAAAATGTGAAAACAGTGTTAATATGCGCTGCACTTCGGTGCAATTCGACGTAATCCGCATCTCGTACACTCACGGGCGATTGATGGAGTAACAGACGCGATTACGGTACATCCTGAGGAGAATGGAAGTCAGTAGGGCAGAAGCCCTATGAAGGTTATTTACAAAGTGCTACCCGACCTACCGGAGGCTTTTTCTGGGTGTCCTCTTACGAAAAACATAGAAACAAAGTTATTGCACAGAATTCTGCGGTTGCAGAAAACATTGGGAAAAACTATCCGAATAGCCTGAATCAGGATAACACACCATTCTTGATCATCTGCAGGACTATTCACCGTAGACCTGATCTGGGTCTTCGCATTTATATTAGTTCTCCTTCTCACTTCGCTGTTATCTGTACAGCTGCATTAGCCAATGGCAGAAGTTATCGAAAACTGCTTTGAGCGGTATTTAGGTTGTTCTTTGCAAGAATAACCGCTGAAAAACTCATTACCATCATTACCATTCCGGTCCTTTTTCATAACCTAAAATTATAGGGCAACCATTGGCTTAAAATTTTGGCGACTGTCTTTGACTGAACATCAGGTGGTAACCTCAGAAGAAACCACCACGCACTGACCTGCTCGGAGGGGGGGGGAGTGGAACGCAACAAAAAATTGTGAGTAATATACTACACTATCAATCTGGGTAATTACAAGAAAACAATTTGTTATCCTGGTAATGAATGATATTTTATTGTACAGATGCATCTGTGTTCACATTAGATGGTTAATAAATTTGTGAGTTTGTGTGCGCGCACATAGATTCTTTGCACTGACTGTGCAGCACAAGTGCCGGTAAATAAAATACGTCTACATCAGTTCTATTTCGAGTGTACCCGGATAGCGATCGTCCGGGAGGTGGGTGGCAAGCTGATTGGTGATCCGGTTGCGAATTCACGGACAAGCTGATGGTGGCTGGGGACACATAAAACCGGGATAGGTGGGGGCAAAATGGAATGCACCAGAGCAGATAGACTGGGATGAAACAGTCGGATCGATAAAGGCGGGCTGATGCTATTAGCGATAACATTCACGGTCCATGTTGCGCTCATCCACCAGCAAATGCCTTCCACGATGGGACCAATTGAAACGGAGTGAGGGATGAAATACAGACTCAGTCGCTGTCACTTTGCAGCACACTATATAAATAAAGAAGAAATTTGAACGCACTATGATATTCCATTGGAAAAAGATACAATAAATTCAAATGGACAGAAGATAGAAAAGGAATTCAAGACTGGTGAGATGATCAAGTAGGGGATCGAAGTTTTTCAAGGATATCGCATAGATCACCGATTTATCAGTTAAAAGCATTCAATGCCCGATTAGCAAAACGAATTCTGTACACAAATTGAGAACATTCTTTAGTTAAGCAAAATAAACAAGTCGGGACCGTTCTAAATAGGATAAAATGTGCGGCGCATCGTGAGTGTCTACTATCGGTCCATATATCAGTCGCAATATGACAGTTCCTAAAAGAACGTAATTGGCGGATGGAATTGAGTTTGCAACGGTCGCCCTTACAGTTGGAAAGAGCACAACAGAATTGAGGTCTGGCATATGAATGGAATGTAAGTCAATAAAAGACGTGTTAAACCATCAAGAGTGCCTGGTGCCCCTGAACAATCGAACAGGCTAATCCAAGCTTGATACTCTAAATGTGTTAAACCTATTTCTATCTGTCTTTATCACTAGAAATGAGCGTCTATCGGTTTTGCACACACTCATTCAGCTCTAAACGCATAACCAGATAGAGAAACACCAGTGAAAATGAGTCATTTGTGATGTGGGTGTGGTTAGGTCCTACAAGACGTCTCCCTGACACATTGTGCCATGTCCTTTTCTTCCCTGCTTCCACCACTAATATTACCCGCATTGGCCATTTTGTTTCATCATAGTCTTTTTGCAGAACTTGTTATCAATGTTTCAATGCAGCTTGACCGTACCCCACGACGTAACCCAAGTAAGGCAACTCACTTTCCCACCACCAAGTTCAAACAACTCTATTCAAATTGCACGTTTCTTTGTTTGACATAATTGTACACATGTGCGTCAGCAGCTGAATGGAAGCACGATGAATTAATAACCAATATCAATTCTGTCCAAGTATGTCTTCCTGTGTTAGTGCCTAGATAAAGAGAAAAGAATGTCGCATTTTTTCTGTACAAATGCTCCGACGAACGAAAAATCACGAAATTTTGTACATTTTAGAATAGATTCCATCTGCACCGTTCTACGCCTTCTCACACTCTTGGTGATTAGATCAGACTGCTACTCCGTCGACCAGTCGGTCAATTACAGATATGTGGATGATGCAACACCAGTGACATTGATTGGACGAGGTGCAAGTTAAGGCCAAGTATCGTTTGTTTGAGAAAAAGTTACTCTCCAGATGACCTGATGCTTCTTCAGCACAACTTATGAATATTTGAGGTTGGAACATCGATTCAGTTTCGAACGATTTCGCGAACTCATGGAAGTATTCGATGGAAATGAGCATAGGTTGTGCACTCCGAGACAGAGTCCGGGTATTCTTATTCTTGTATGGATATTACTCCATATGAATTAATCCAAGCCCATATTTGACACATTGTTGCTAAGAGTGCTGTCTTTGAGTTCTGACAGGGGCACAACAATTGTACGTAATGCTGAGTCTTCACAAGGCTCTCAGTAGGCCGTTACACAACTTTCGTAACAAACAAGATCTTTTTTAAAGTTTATTTAGGTACACATTGTCAGAAAGTAGCACGACCTTCTGCGGATCAAGCAGAACAGGAGCGCTCATAAAATTCCCGTTGTTGTGCAGTTCAAACAAAGCGTTAGTCTTATACACTGACGTATAATTGTGGAAAAGGTTGAAAAAAGTGGACGTCGAAGGAGAGTAGATACCGAAGGATGTCATCATTTGTAGCAGCTCCAAATGCGTAATCTGCTGCATTTAATCACAGAACGAACTGATCCGAAAGGATTAGTTTATAAGAGCAATAATTCTGTAATGGAATGCTCTGGAACTGGTCGATGATTTTCAGCCAGAACCACAGTGAATGTTACCGGAGGGAGGATACTATCAAAGAAAGGAAAAGAAACAATTGACCGAAAAAATTGCTGGTTTACGAGCGCCAGTCTTTGCGATATTTAGTCCTATCAATCAGATTTTTTCATAAGATCAATCTCAAAGACCGACATTTCCTTCATTTTAATATTCTCCATTAGTCTGCCACTTCTTTCAGTCGGATAAGTGTATCTATGAAAAATTACCATCAAGATTGTATTGTATTGTGTATAACTTATGCAAGCACTGGAGTTCGCATTTCAGTTTAAAAAAATCATGCGCACCAACCGTCACAATGGTCATAATAAACTGGGAAAAATTTTTTACACCCTTGAGGACATTTGATAAACCAAGAGTAAGACAGAGTTCACCAATTGTCACTCATTGTTCGTGAGTAAATAAATTACGATAAGCATTAATTCGAGATAAAATTTGCGGAATTGGGAGCGTGTTGAATGATGGGAACGACATGTCAGTTCTCCGTGCAACGGGTGGTCAGGATCAGTGAGAATCCTCTCAGCGAATTTCGCACAGGAAGTTACGTGATACTCTGGAAGTATTAAAGCTAAAACATTTACATTAATAGAAGAGACATGGCTAATAATAGTTAGACCGCGACGTAAGACTTTGAAATCCTGGTGAGTAAGCCATGAAAGACAACTGAGAAACGGTACAGTAGGATGGGGAATACATACTGGTGAACAATGGTAGAAATAACTGGCTGGGATGCGCTGCCTCAGTTTTCGAATTTTAAAAGATAGGCCCCGCAGTTTATCAATGAAGTNATTATGAGTTTGGCAGCGATCAGTGAAGTTCGCTTCACTGTATTACGCTGTACAATGATGATGATGATGATGACTCTAGATAAAGGATTGTTAATAATCACCGTGCGATCTGTCGGATATGGAGAGCGAGCAAAACTGTATAAACTCTCTACGCACTAACTGGGGTTTAGTGTCAGCCTCGATGAGGAGGAGAATGAGTGAATTTGATCAAGATTGTCGGTGAAGGCGCTTAGATCGGTGTAAGAAGAAGTGAGTTAGCACAACAAACATATACTTTGAAACTCATTATGGGGATAGCTCCGCTCGTTGAAGAACCCCGACATGGTTGACTAAGGGTTTAGATGAATACTTACCCATTCTAGTGGTTTGTACTCTCTCAGTAAAACAGTTGGATAGCCAAGCTAACAACTGCTTGGGGCATTCGAACGATTCCGGTTTTCGTAACAAATTAGATCGAAGAACAGAATCAAATACTGAAGAGTAGACCGGAAAAACACACCGAACAAAATTAACAGAGTTGTTTAAAGGCCTAGTGATAAAATGGATAAGAGTGGGGACTGCGTCTATTAGGCCTGTTAGCAAACCGTAACCGATCACTGGGAATGTTTATAGATTCCTCAGGGCGTTTGAGGATAACCTCTTCAGTCAATTTAAGAGCTGAAGATGTTAATTCTATAAGAATAAAACGTTAGTAGAGGATAGAAGATTTGGACGCCTTGGGGATTGGTATGATTGTGGCCGGCCTCCAACAGTCAGGCATAGTAGAAGTGTTGAGACATTGATTTGCAATGGAAGTGATTGCCCTAGCTAGGGAAACAGCACCAAATTTGAAGAGGGCTGGAGGTAAATCATCCATGTCTAAAGCAGAAGACCAACTGCAACTATTTAAAAGTTCTAACAAATCACAATATGAGAATGGTTCCACATTGTAAACACCATGTGACGAGTAGGCGGGAAGAATGTCCGATGATTGGCGCAGGAATGCGGCATTCAGATCATCAACACCCACACTCAGCTTCGACCATACTTTCTTCCTTCCACAGAGAAGTCTAATACCTTGCCACAGGTGTCTGCTGTTTCCAGTCCTCAGAATTCGATCAAAGAATATTGCGTTCAATCTATTTACTTCAGCATTGATAAGCCTGGACAAATACCTGACATCTGAAGCATTGTGGGACTTGTACGCACGTTCCTTTTGTTGTCGCAACGACTTTAGTAGGTGAGAGCTTATCCTTCCGTTGGACATATAGAAGCTTTGAACAGGGCAGCAGTAAATATAAATGGCATTGATTATTTGGGTGAATAGGGGGACACACGTGAAAGGAGAAGAATTAGATGCATAAAACCATGAAGAGGCCTGTCTGGGAGATTCATTGAGAAAGGAAACGCTTGTGGGTGAGGAGTTGCGAAAACGAAATCTGGTCAGATCGACAGAAGGATTTGAATGCAAAGCGTGAATAAACTTAGGGTCGAACTAAGAGTAAACAGTAGTCGCTAGAGGACATGGATGCGTTTAGTGCTAAGGAAAAAGGGATTGCGTGTTTGGGGGTTACTATCCAGTATAGAATTACTACTTGTGGGAGAGTGACAAAGACCTGTCATATCCAATGATAAAAGAGGATAAGCAATTGTATGGTGAAAGTCACCAACGATTATGTGTGAGTTTACATCTAATTGTGGGGCAATGAAGGGTATTAACGAGCCGAAAAACAACATACGATCTGATTGTGTACAATGAGGTGTTATATACAGGTCAGACAAAATTGTGTAGGTAAAACGGGAAAATCTTGGGTGATACCGCACGGTTAGTCACCCAATACCGACTGAAAAGAAACGAGACTTGCCACATCAGGAAACGTTGACATACATCACAACACCCCCATTAGTCTTCTTTCCTCGTGTTTCACGATCCTGTCGGTAAACTTGGAAACCTGTCTATCTACGCTAGAGAGTCATCTATATCGTTATTGAACCACGATTCTTGAACGCTGACGGCACGTGTTCACATGAATTCTCGATCGGAGGACACTAGTTAAATCCGACATCTTTGGAAACAGGGACCGGTTGTTAGTGCTGACCAATTAAGGGACAATCATCTTGGACCGAGGACTTCGTCAAAGGCACCTTGCCTCCTGCACGTTTGCGTTCTTTGGTCC
The DNA here is from genome assembly GCA_900618425.1 of Echinostoma caproni. Classification (NCBI taxonomy): domain Eukaryota; kingdom Metazoa; phylum Platyhelminthes; class Trematoda; order Plagiorchiida; family Echinostomatidae; genus Echinostoma; species Echinostoma caproni. Next base: position 18,633 of record UZAN01042235.1, read on the forward strand.
AAGGTAGACGGTGAGAACCTGGAGTCGCAAGAACCACTGAATCATCAAAGGATATCCTGGCGCGTTTGAACTAAATAATATCATCCTGTGTGTAGTGACGACGCATTATTGTAAGTGAAAATGTGAAAATTCCCTGAATGTGACGGAGAGCGTGTAAGCGTAGCGTATTGGGAAATGCCAGAATACATCAATAACTTGCTGTTTAAAACAATACAATATTCATAACTCCGGTCTGTTTCCGATCAGTCGATACCCCATAGGAGGAAATGCAAATTTTCGATTTGGTTCATGGACTCAGATTTTCCATATTTCTGTTACTAATTCTTGATGAACTTGGAATAGCATCCGCTTCGAATTCGGTGTGTAATCTCAAACATGGTACGATTCATGCCCAGAGAACTGTTAATCTAACACTTTTAATGTTGCATTAAGAAGTCAGGTTAACCCTAATGCTCAATGTAGAATTGATTCAGAACAGTAGTTTATCGATTCATTATATCCGTCTGACTTCTGCCCATATTTTTACCGATTTGAGCCAAGTGTTCCAAATTATGGACAAATGGCAATAGGTTGAATTTGACCGGGGGGACGAGGGACAGTCTGCTGGCCTTACAGACATGAATGGTAATCTCGGTTGCAGAAATGCAGACTTCTCTAGTAAGAGGCACTTCAATCAGGATGCGGAAATCTCAAAACAACTAGGACAGACGGAAATCGATCCGGTTGAAGTACGTTTCAGACAGAATTACCGACATATAGATGATAAAGGTAGACATACTTCATCAGCAAATATCCGCGTGTTACGCTTAGCAGCACTTACCGCTATTTCGTCGATAAAGGTATGGGCACATGCGACTTGGTCGGGTAGACAGTCCTGGTGAAAATTCGCCCATCCGGGTGCAAAAACCCACTACTGACTTGAAAAAATATCCGACGGCTCACGTGATATGATGATCGCAGAAACACATGTCAACCTACTGAGAGTTTTGCCTCAGCAGTCGTGGCGTTTGAATGCTAACGGATAATGCAACTTTAACCTAGTTCAATTTTTGCTGAGTTCTAGAGGTAGTATATGTTCACATGGATGAGATGGGACTAATGGTGTCAATCAGTATCTTAACGAAATAGTTTTTTGGGCTATGAAATCCGTTACGTACAGATCCAAAATTCTGCTAGTACGTATTGTAACTCGTGTACCGGTGTAAATGCTGTAGTCTTTGATTATTAGACCATCAAACATTACAGGTGTGCAATGTAACCACCTATACAACTGCACGAAATAAAAAAGAGGCATTAAGGGGAATCGGTATAATCCGAATTCGAAGACACTTGAAAGTATGTTTTATGTTGAAAGCGTTCGATATATGTGTAGAATAAGTAAGATTGTGGGACAAATTTACCTCAGGGTACACTGCAGGATGAACAGGGTGGATTAACCGGATACGTTTTCGTAATTGGCGTCCCGTGGAGTGGAAATAATTTTTTAATAGTGCCAAAGAAAAAGTTGTGATACACTACGATACAAAAGGGATATATAATACCAACCCCCAAAATGGCTGTTTCGTAGATGGAGACAGGAAAGTTCATACAAGCGGATGGTAGATAGGGCATTTTTTGCCACACCCTTGTGTTGATGACGGAGACGAGGTAGACGTTATTTATCTAGACTTATCAAAAGCGTTCGATCGGATGAACCACGATATTCTACTGCGGAAACTCTATGCTCACGGTATCCGATGGCTCATGCCTGCTTGGATCGAAGCATTTCTCTGACATGGGACCGTATCGGTTCGTGTTTCTGATTCGCTTTACAGTCCTATGGACGTTACCCGTGGAGTTCCACAAGGACCTGTGCTTGGCCCGCAACTTTTTCTATTATTCATAAACGACCTACCGAAGGCTTTGGCGCCAAAATTTGGAATGCAGTAACACAACCAGCGGGTTCGCTGGCACGCCAAGAAATGATGAAAGCAGCTCATCTCTGGTCTCTTCTGAACGATACCGAATTCAATGTGCCAAGGTGTAAAGTTCTATCTCTACGACACAAGGGGCGATTTTCGTATATCCTCAGAACCGAACAACTGCCACACGCCTCAAGTGAGAAGGAACTGGGAATCATCATTCAAGAAACCGTAAGCTGCTCACCCAACTGCGCCAAGGCGTCAAACGCAGCTGCAAAGAATGTCGGTTTGCTTAAGCGGGTCTTCGGCCAGTTTGAAGCAGTGCTTTTCCCGCGTCTACTATCAGCATACATTGTCCCGCTCACAGAGTACGCCATCCAGGCATGGAATACATGGTTACAACGTGATTGCAAAATGCTGGAGCGTCCACAAATAATGGCCATAAAAATGGTTAGGGAGTTGAATCGTTTTTCGTACGCAGAGAGATTGAAGTCGGTGGGGTTATATTCCAATCACTACCGGCGTATCAGAGGAGATATGAATATGGTATACCAAATAATGCAAAAACCAAGCCATCTGTGTCATCCGCTGCTAAACTCATCACCCAACGTTCATGTTAGAGGACATCCGTTCAACCTGGTAGTCTCAAAATGTCGATTGGAAGGCCGGCGTCAGTCATTCGCAATCAGAGTGTTTTCGATATGGAATTTTCTCCCACCCCACGTCGTCTGTGCACCAGATATTGGATCTTTCAAACTGAGACTCGATGAAACATTAGCACACCTTACATTCCAACATAAGTGAAGCTTACTTACTTTACTGCGATTGGCTCCTTGGAAAAGATAAGTCGGCTCCAGTCATGANCATGATCATGAAGTTCCTTGAAAGTTTGGTACGAGAGACGTCCCCAGCGTCACTCGGCGTTCTTTTGTTTTGAGGGCGCACCTCTAACTTTTGCACAATCAAGTGCGAACTGCAAGGCAGCAGGAAGTAACCCCTCGCCTCGGAAGTGAGGGGGTCAATGACTTAAGTTTTAAAAGGTCAGTTGCACTAACCTTTGTCACGACCCCTTCATTGGGTTTATGCGGCTTTTAAACAGGAACCAGGTAACCAGCCTGAAACCCACCGCACCTTGATAGTGTTACCGCGACTGCTTGTTTTTTGCGGTGTGCCACAACTTATTCACAGCTAACCTTCTTCTGTGAAGATATCCCCCGATCCACAACCCGGGGACACGCTTGGTGGCATTCAGCTCGGCTTAACCGGACATAAATAAAGCTGCGTACATCATTGGAAAAATCCCGTATCATCCGACGTTTTACGCAAGAAATTGTATGGATCACTGTATTTTAACCAGAACACGAACATTTGGGACGAGAAAAACATGAGCTTGTGAGTTATTCCCTTAATACGTCTTCAATATTTGATGAAAAGAGGGCGGGGTGAACCTCGTAGGCAAGAGGACCTGCTATTTGCTCACCTAAAACCGTCAATCCATATCCCGGGATTAGGATTGTTGAATCGTAGGTTAGATGTATTGGGTCGGCCTGCAGTGAAACCGCCCACCCCTTAAGTTGGGTCACGTGGGACACCCAGGACAGTGCTTTAAACCGCTCTATCATTCAAAATTAATATTTGATTTAACCAGAATGCTTCAAACGTTCGGATTCTTTTGGGTACAATGCTTCTTTAATGTTTCTGGTAGCAAAGTCTGACTGTAAATCCAAATGTCTGACGATGATACAACGACGGCTGATTTGATTACTTGTTGGCAGAGATATTTGGTCAGTCTATACTTGGTTTCAAATCCGTTCCCATTGCGGGACTGATGTTTTCTAGCTAATAAACCAACACGTTCGGACGAGCAGTCATCATAGCAGGATTTTAGAAACCGTGAGTCTTTGGTACTAATGTTCACATCTTTTTTCGCAGTCATTCAGCATGTGACACAAACAATCTCCGATTGCGGTTCTGAGCCTACGTGCCAGACTCGCCCCTTGGCCTCTACACCCCTATGTCAACGAGCGTAGTGTTGCTCATCTATTCGGCCATCCGTGATAAAGTTTGTGTCATCCTCAGCCTGATGGTTCAAGAGTTATGGAATCCAGTGGACGAGTAAAATCACCTCTCAACGTCACACCGTTCGTTACTTACAAATATTCTTGCGAAAGATAAATTTTCATCTCCCAATAGTGCTTGCTACTGCTCCCGTGTATCATATCAGCTATTGTAGTGCGCGCACACCTAGAAGCCGTTTGTCATTGTTAGCTGTTCTACTAACCAATCACGTCACAGTACAATTCAAGTGAACAATTAGAACCACTAAGCAGCCAGACGATGATAAGGATAATAACAATAATAATGATATTTCTATTTCTCTCCATTGAATCTGCAGATTTAAAAACAACTTTCAGGACAGGTGTGGACTGCAGCAATCTAGGTGTCGCCTGGGGACACATTTGAGGGTTATAGAGCACTTTTAAAGATTCGGACCGTAAAACGTCCCGACAATGCTGGGGTCACTACCCACTGAAAAACTCTTGAAAAAAAATTTCACTGTTGTTGTTATATGCTCTCAGAATGATTATCTATTTGATGACCTTCCTTTCTTTTGCAATGGAATGGGTGTGTGGATGCTAAGGTGTATTGATCGTCAAATCCGCATAGTTTGTGCATATAATCAGATTTTACCTATCAGAAAGCTGTTTAAAACCACCTTTCTATATCTCACTCCAGTTTTACCATTCAGCAAACTTCTCATTGTCTTCTGGAGCATTTTTATTGAAAGCAAACTAACGGGATCGCATATCGCCCATGATTGTTTGCTGCCTCAATTTGTTGACGATGAGCCTTTTTTGTTTTTCAGTGCCGTAACGCTTTGGCTTTAATTGCATTCTGAAAGTACATTGTATCCAGTTCCTCATAAGTTATGTGTGTTAACATCTGAACCCTGCACGTAATTTTCGAGTCACGTGTTTCTGGTGTTTCTATCTCTTTTGCTGCTACCATGGCGGTCAGATTGATACAATAAGGACTACCTGCCATTTTCTACTTTTTATGTTGTTTATTCATCTGTTACCTCGTCTCCTTTCTATCACATCAATTGGAATGCCTGAACAAAGTTACCATTTTCAGATCACTTTACCAAGTACCATATTTTGGAAAAACACCATTGAGCTAATTTACCCAGCTTCGTTTATCCACATTAGCTCCGGAAGGTTTCATTTTCCATCCACGAAGTAAATTCTTATTTTGGAGTTCGCCTTATCCTGCTGTTGCATTCCACACAGGGCTCATCCCACTGATCATTTGCGCCGTTATCGAATTGTGGGTCTCTTCTCCCAACAAATCACATTTGACACCAAAGTCCTCCGTTTTGCAAATAATCTCATTTTATTTCATTGTGACCAAATGGGTACATTCGAAGGCAGCTTGTTGAATCAAACACTACCATTTATATTCTGCGCTTGGTTGTTGATGCGACCGGTTTTGTCTGTCGCTGGTTGCTTTTGAGGTATTCCCTGCTCCCTTATTAGCCATTACTCCTGACTAGTTTGTCACCGAGTTGATCATCTTTATGGGTGGCGATGTCGTCGACACTGTTTGTTTTCGAGTCACCGTGTTGTTTTTGTTCGTAGAACCACCGGAGTGAAACGCTTCGCTTTATTTGGTTTGATCAGGTTACTGAATTGCACTCTTAATAATAAATCCATGAATACTATTTAATGTATTTCATTGTATGAACACCTGTACCATCTGGTTGCAATAGTGTGACCAATCCAGGTTTCATTTTGGGGTATTTAAGATACGGAAGATAGGCCACATTCACGGAATTCGAACTGATGTCCTCCGGCCTGATGCGACTTTGGTCTAATGCAGAGGATCACTATCACCTATACTCATTTGACCTTCAAATTTGCTCACTCCTTCGCACGTAACTCTCATTTGTTCTGTCTTATTACCAACCGCTGCTTTTCCTTGATATCACAGTTGATTACCCGAGCCGGTATCTCATTGGATGATCCTCGTTTGGGTAAATTTATGGAAAAATTGAAGAAATTGCACGGCTTGAAAGTCGGACAGAAACTGGTTCATCGCACACATTCTTTAATGCTGGATCGTGAAGCGTTCAAAACGTGAGTTCCCACTTCTTTACGAGTTAGGGCTCCCACTTTCAACATGTAGTGCTGACGAAAAAATAATCACTGGAAGCATGTCATGGTGTTCGTTTCTTGGTCATTGAATGTGTATATTTCGATTCTTTCCCTTACCTTAATGACCCCGTTTGACAAGCCGCTCGGGTCCTTCTACCTGCAGCAAAATGACGATATCCCCATTTGTGGGTCACAATGTTCGTACTCTGATCAGAAAGCTCCATGATTTATCTTACTTGCTCCTAATGTGGGCATTTTGTATCTCATCTGTCCTATGTCTTCATAGGTCATGACTGGANNNNGTTCAGTAATTCATTTGGATTATTCTGCCGTCTTCAGATGGAGTATAGAACATTGTAACAGGAAACTACGGAGTGGCGTTATCACCAAAACAGTTAGTACAGCGTGTTGGTAACTTTGACCACGCCCCCTCGCACTCTTTATCAGCGACTTTATTCATGTACCCACCATCCATGATACTAATAACGGTGAACGAAAAGAATTTATTAAGTTGGTTATCCTATCTCACTTCCTGTTAATTTATGGGCCTAATGCTGGTAGAGTTATTTGTCTTTTCGTTAAATATAATTTTTTTGAGAAGAAGATGAGCGCTTGGTAATATTATTCCTTGTAGCATTTCAATCCAGCCTCAGATTTATCAAACGATATTGTGTGAATGAATTAGAATTTTTTTATTTCACCCTGTGTTTTGCGTCACTTGTCTATCAATCCCGCGTTTCTCATGGGTTGTACAATCGTTGCGTAATGTTTGTCCATTTCCACGTATCGATGGATTGATTCTATATATCTGAATAGAATTTTCCGCTGCTGTTCAGTTGCACCTTCACCCGACGAATCTGTGTAAAGTGGCAATGAAAAATCACAACTCACAAACCCGTGTTTGTTGTGTGGAGGGCCGGATACCTTGTGTTAAACTTTCGCTGCTCGAGAAAAGCAGATCACAATTGTCAGTCGTTGTAAGATCGATCGAGTGGACAATGACAAAAACATATTTGGCCCGGATGAACGCTTCAGGTCTGAGATTTTCGGGAAACATGAGGAGGATTCAAACATCTTCCTTACAAAGCAAAAAGTTGATCGTTTTAACTGTGGAAAAATCCAAAGAGCGTTTTCTTCAAATCGGGTCGATGAAAATTGGAGCAAATGCCTTAAAGAAGGATCTGATGATCACGAAGTACTTTGAGACGTGAATTTGTTTGTATTTGCAAACGTCTAGCTCAGAGAAAAAAACACCTGTTGCAGCTGTCTGCTTATACTCGGTCAACTATGGCTGTGTTAGCGAGGAGCGCTTAAACCATTCCGTGAATTACATACGTTTCGACCAATCTGATTCCTCTATCGCTACCCCGTGGAAAAAATTGTATGGATGGAAGGACGGAAAGCTTAACACTGGTCGTATAGTACCTAGTACCTATGTGAGAGTTGTCGAGCNGGCGTGTGGAGGGGGTTTGTAGACACAAAGTTTCATATAATGTCTCAACTACTCCGAAGCCATCGGGTTCTTCTTTAAACCGTTTGCTCCGGTCTTGTTCGACCCGGCTTGAAGAAGACGCTCTTGGCATTTTCACACAGTTGTAAGGAAGAAGATATCTGAATTGTTTTGTTTCCCTAAAATTTCACATCTGAAGCGTTCATCCAGACCAAATGTGTTTTTGTCATCGTCCGTGAAATCAATCTTGGGAAGTGTTTTTTTACGAGCAGCAAAAGTTTAGCAGAGGACAACTGGCTATCCGCACCATAAGCACATGCACACACGTTTCTGGAGGGAGGGCTTGGTAGGTATGATCACCCATTGTCACTTGACGCACTTTCGTCGGGTAAAAGAGCAACTGAACCGCAGCGGAGAATTTTACTCAGCAGTTTACTCCGGTTCTAGTGAATCACCCGGTATATATACAAACGCCTCTTCTTAGTTGGTTTGGGTTTAAGAGAACTGCATTACACTTTTCCCGTCAAGCGTTAACCAAAACCCATATCCCTTTAGCCAAGACCAGTAGACTTTAGCCTCAACGCACAAACTTTAGTCACATCACTCTACGCAAATCAGAACAGAAAAGTACCGGAATATTCTAAGGTCAACGAATGTCGAAAGTATCTTTCTACAAATGTGGATGTTGCAAAGCTTCGCTAATGAATGAGAAAGTGTGGTGGTAGTACGCTGTGCAGTTGCCCGTCGTAATGCTATCAGATACCTCGCCGCATATTGATTGACGAAGCTTTCAACGATGCGCCTTGTCTTCTTTGTTTTGTTTGTCATCTTGGCACAGATGTGCCTATCGCATACGTTCTAAGCCAATAGTTAGTTTGCATTGACTTCGTTAATTTAAGGATAAACTAATTAAAAATACAATGCGAAGTTGTATCACTATAATAAAGTTATTCGAACTGGAACCATCGTTTGCACTCATCTTCAGGTGACCGCTTGAATTTTTGCCTCATCTCACTCTCCTTTTGGGTTTACGGTTCGAATATTGAAGAAATCCAAAGTTCAGAGAATCGGTTAGTAGTTCCAACAACCGACTTACTTTGCTAAAGTTTTGGCGATCACTTTAGGTTGCTTTTTCGTTACGCACTGCAGTTACTCCATATGTTAATCCTCTTGATCGTATCCAGTAACGTTACTTACGCGAAATGATTTGATCGATAGTATTTCAAAATTGAATGAAGCTAGTGAAAATCGACGATGTTGAATATTTCGACAATTTCAGTTATTTGTACGATCGCAATTTATCCACCAGAGCATTCACCATTAATGAATGATTGCACCATTGTACAAATGCTTCGTTGATTTTGACAAAAGCCGCTCTACCTGTCAAGCACATTGGAAGTAAAATGCACTAACTATTCTGTGCACGAGAGCTCATCTGCTATATATATATATATATACATATATATATATATATATTCGTCACAATAACAAGTATATGAATGAACTGACAAAGGATTACCGGATACACATGCCTGACGAGCGGCAAGAACCGCGAAGCCGGTCGTGTGCTTCCAGGGAAATTTTGTCCAGTTATTCACATACTGCTTATTATGATATATATACATATTTCACACACGTCCGGATCCAAATTGTGACAAACAAATGATGTACCATAATCTCTATAAAAAGAAAAATGTTCAATTTTTTTCATGTTGCCAGGTTGCCCAGATCAAGGCAGGTGAATTTTCTTAAGAAGTTTACACAACCAGTTAGGTGTGAGTGTGTGTGGTTCGTACACCTAATCTTGGTTGGTTTGGAATTAGAGCCTTGAGCCAACTCCCCTAATTGAACTACCAGTGGTTCACCGACCTAGTCATAGCTCCGGATGTCGGCTTTTCGTCCTCTCACTTTGGTTGGAAACCACCTCTACCACGAGAAGGCAATGAGTTTGCTTTCTCGGCAGAGACTATGTGAGCATTTCGCGAGGTGCCAGGGTTGGGTGATCAGCCGCAACCCTAGACACCCACTCCCGACCATACTGAGGCTCTCGGATGAACTTAGTGCTGCGAACTCAAGTATCAACATGGCANNNACAGCGAATCCACGAGCGAACCGGTCACCATTTTATAATCAGTACGGATTCAGACTGGTTACCAAATCGGCACCTGTTCGTTCCTTGTTTGATGTCTATCAGTCTCCACAATTGTATGGGACTATTAGTTCGTCACTAACTTATTTGCTGTGTTAACACTCTATATCGGTTCTTATCTCTTCTTTTCGTATCTGACTAAATAGGGTTGCACAGGAGAATGTTCAAATGCTGATGCGAGTAGTGACGAATGATTTTTGCATACCGGATTTTCAACGTTTCGCTTCTGTGATTGAAGAACTGTATCACGTCTGTCAAGAAAATGAGGGTGGAAAGTTGGCCAGCTACATCCCGCAATTG
>UZAN01042236.1:7958-32353 GCA_900618425.1 Echinostoma caproni
AGCTCCTTCGTTTTCGATCGTTTCATCCCTCTCACCAGTGACCTTAAGCAAGTAAATTCCCTCTAATCCCTAATGCGATCTGATTGGATCATATTCAGCAATCTGCGGCGCTTAAAATCTCTCACCCCAACAAGAAACTGTCTGATTACCGGCTTGTACGTTTTGTAATGCCCTTGTTGTTACGTCCAGTCCATCCGAGTGCTGATGGCACTCCTGCTACACAGTCGACGTTCACTGGGCCTGCCTGAGACTCACAGCTAAAATAAAGGTTTGGTTTCTCGCTCGGGTTAGTTAGGCAAGCACCAGGTCCCTTGATGCAGCTGAACCATTCGACCGATCGATAAATGAACCCGATCGGTCGTGTGATTTTCGGGCAGGCACAGGAGGACGATAGGTCCTGAATCCGATGCTGCCTAAGTGTTGGTAGATAATCACCCCAAGAGGATCAGTTATGGAGCGGTGCGCCATGTGGGAAATTCCGAATGGAAAATGCTCAGTCGATTATGACACTGGGCCAACGCTTGACTCGTAAGAGGTGTATGAGAGTTCAAATCATTCTGTGAAATGTATCAGATGCATAAACCGTTTGATAACCGGCTTTGTCTCGCCCTATCATCATGGTAAATCCAGGGTGAGAGGGACGAGAAGATAGAAAACGATGGAGCAATCGCACTGTATAAGGCAATGCGGCGCGTACTTCGGTTGAACAATTTGTCGCACACAGTACAACTCTGGAATAGCTGTATTTATCAACTGACTACTCACGTGTATCATGTACCACGAAAAGAATAAGACAGCTTAATTAAAAGCAAATCATCGAAGGACTTATCTAATTTTAACTGATTCCTCAGATATCTGCATCGACATAATCTAAAGTAACACCAGACCGACAGCTATTTTCAAATCCCCCCCAAATAGTCATATAGTTATTTAAACCTCTTTTCGGATTAACTAGCTGCACTCCCTAAAAGCGAAATCCCATGACATCGGGTGGTGAACACAGTTTTTTTTAACGTTTTGCATATCAAACACCACCTCCTGCGGTAGGCTGATAAAATAGTTATAAATAACCAAGGGTAAAGGTTTTATGGACACAGGATGTTTGTCGTGAGAGCTAGGTAATACTCATGGTTCGTCTCGATGAAATAACAAAAACTTTTGGACACAGTGTGCGTTTGTTGTGAGTGATCGATAATGCCTCAAGTATCCTTAGTCGGTGTTCGTCATATAAAATGTTTAACCAGTGATTTTCACCAGCTGCAACCAGGTTCTTTCGAAAAATATGGGCCCTTGGAAGCTACGTGTTGACATTTGAACACTGATACAAATCGCCTATTGCACCAACTCTTTGCTGTAGTTGTGCTCACTTCAGATTCTGCTTCCGTTTGGTGAGGATTGAATAACAGTATATAAATACATGATTTTGTCAGTTTTTTAACAAGTATCGCGATAAATAGTCCACAGTACTTTCCGCCAATTGCGTGCGTAACGTGATCGTTTGTAATCACGGCTTCTGTAAGTCCCGGAATAAGCCAGCGGCACTTACTGCAGGAAAATGCAGTTCACCAAGAAAGCTTGTTTTTTGTGACTGGTCAACTGACGAATCAATCACATTCACTAACACATCCTTTGTATATGAATACATTGGTAATGAGGATTTCGATGGGCGTCATGGCTATGAAGCTTCAGAAAACATCCCACAAACTGTTGCGTCTTGATCGAGAAGACAAGAGAACTCCTGGTGATCTGAAGGTGTGTGATGAAGTATCGTGTTACCCGATTGTACTGCCTGACTTTCCCCGTGTGTGCTGTATGGCAATCCTTTGATTGGCCCCTTCCCCCTTCCTGTGTTGTTGTGTATTCAATAGAAGAATGTAAATTGAAGAGAAAAAAAGAAATGAAAAGAGGTGAATAAATCTACGGTACAAACGAACAATGAAACACAAAAGAGAAGTGAATCGTTCGGAATCCGTAATGAATTTGAACAGGTAAGTCATAAGACAAACACTGCGAGAGGAATTCCTTTCGTATACTCTCATCGGTCGCGTACGTGTAACATTGAACAACATACACAAATGAAGCGAATTAAGAAATCTAGTTCGGCTTGATTGTGTGTGTGTGTGTGTGTGTGTGTGTGGCAACTGGAATCTCCGAACACATCCCCAAATACGAGCCTGATTCCATGACTCAGCCTACACGACAGATTCTGACTGTATCACCCCGACCGACTTCGGCCATCACATGCCACTTGGTTGGAAGCGGTCACAAGGTAGATCTTGCGAACGCATTCTCGACTGTGTTACGTCATCATGACAACTACCGACTAAGGGTACTCGAGGCATTATCGATCATTCACAACAAACTAACTGTGTCCAAAAGCGTATGACCTTTAGCCTTGGCCTTCCTTGGTTGTCACCAATCATGGGCATCACACACATACACGTCTTATACTGAAACACACGAAAACATACACGCGCAAGCACACACAATTAAGCCGAGCTAGATTTCTTAATACACTTCATTTGTCTATCTTGTTTAGTGTTATACCTACGCGACCGATGAGAGTATACGAAAGGAATTCCTCTAGAAGTATTTGTTATCTGACAAAAGGCCGATTACACGTGCTGTCTGAGTTGGAATAGGTCCGCTAGTGTACATATATCGTTGAGTGGAAATTCGTGGTAGATGAAAAAGCAGTCGTGTAGAGTACATTTACAAAGAAAACCACACTTGATGATGAAGAATACAGTACTGCAGTTGAATGACTGGATTTTCACCAAGGAGGAAAAAAATAATTGGAGTGGTAGTGAATTGTTGTGATGATCGTGGAATGAGTATGGACGCACCACGGTACAGCTTCCAGGTAGCCAATCGAGAAGCAGATTGACCGTTCAATCCTATGGTCTCAAGCGGCACAAACCGGAGTGGTTGAATGCAAAAGACAAACAAATGAACCATATCGTTGTCGATCCAACATTGAACAATCGACCAATGATTGTTCGATACTTGTAATATTCCGAATAGAATTAACTGAATCCATAGCTCGTCTTGGTTCTATCAGACTTTGTGGGTTTTCAGTCGGAATCCGAGTTCGCGCTAGTCGATTCCGATTCCTATTCCGAATACGATAATTGTCCATGAAAATCCATATTTCAAATTTTATTGGTTATCACCGGGGGCAGGATAAGGATAAGACACTATAAATATGCATAAAGTAATTAACGCAGTAAACTTGCCATTTAGGAAATCGAGCTTTAAATTATTTTCAGCAGCTGTGGCAGCGACGGATCCACACGTATTGCGGATTTTTCCCGAACTGCTGAACCATCAATTTCAGTTTTTTCATCACCGTGGTCTGTGATCATCTATTATAAAACGATAATTTCATTTATTAATTTTTATTTACTTTACTCTTAATTTCTTTCTATTGAAAGATAACTTTGTACAAATACTATTTTGCAGGAGAAAGCTGTCAATCGGAGGGCTTCCATGTGATATAGAGATAATGAGAAAGGTAGGCCGTGCGGAAGGGGAGTGAGTTCCAACACATGGCCGCTAAGGTGATGTGATGTTGATACGCCTGTGTGGATCACAACTGCAGTTAGATTGATGATCTAGAAATGTTGTTCTGAAATGTCTTTAGAAAACGCGCATATTGATTCATCATCATTGATGATCAGATAAGTCATAGGCTACGTATTGAAAATTTTAGATTTTTCTCAGTCAGCAAACATTCCCTGAAAACCAGATTCTGTCAACTTAACGGAACTCAAAACTGTCCTTATCGATTCCTCTTTACAAGTAGCTCAATATGGTATGGGCAAATACAATGTGTAACAACCATCCCTGAGGCTACATTTCATAATTTGATTAGAAACGAATGGAACAAGTTGACGCTTTTGTCATGAATTCTAAACAATTTCAGCGTGAAAAACCTATGGCAGTCTAAGACAACGATTAACCTTGGAAAATATGGCAAGCCAAGTCCAAATATTCCCGAGTTTTATCCGGTGCCGAAATGATACAACATACCTTGTGCCGTAGATAAAGTATTGCAAATCGGTTCTCGTAGCTCGGGTGAACTGAATTCCATTTCGTCTGTTCTCCGAGCTTGGCAGTTTGTTTGCAAACGCTTCATCAGCAGCCGAGGTGACATCATTAGTGCTTGTGAAGTGGCAGTGTCCTGGTTGTACCCGTTCGTTTACATATGTGTTCTTCTCCACCAACTATTGTTGTCCCTTGTTCTCAGTGCGTTCGATTCGGTTCGCCGTTGTACTGTTGTTAGGGGTTGAGGGTTGGAGGGGAGGAGTTTATCCTTCTTTCGTGATTGCGGTTTCGTTCAGTTCTCACGTCACGGCGTGACCTTTTTAGTTGCGACATTGGATCTTTGAGTTGCATTGGCTTATACACGTGATCCAGTTGGATGTGCCTGTTTATTGAGCCGATTGAAGAGAGAGAGTTATTTACAAAATAAACTGCAAGAAAGCTGACAACAAGAATCCGTGAACACCAGTCAGCAGTTACGAGATATGATCAAACACCTGTGATTTTCCTCCACGAAGGTCAAGAAGAACATTAGTGTAACTTCGAATCAGAGAGAATTATCAACCAAGCCCGATCAAAATACACGAGATAGAGAATTCCTCGAACCTTGGCACTGTCCAATCAACTCAATAACCAGACACGTCAAACTTGATCACGTGTACATAACAGTGTAACTCAACGATCAAATGACAACTATGAAGATCACACTGGGACCTGGGAGTGGACGAAAACTGCACTCAGGACGGAAGGACATCCACCTTCCCTCCCACCCTCACCCTCTCGCACCAGTAAAACGGCGAACCGAGTCGAACACACTGAGAACAAGGGACAACAATAGTTGGTGGAGAATACCACATATCTGTACGATCGGGCAATAGCAGAACATTGCCACTTCACAAGCACTGATGATTTCACCTCGTTTGGTGACAAAACGATTGCAAACAAATTGCCAAGCTCGGCGAACAGGTATGTCTCTACCTATTCCTCGTATTCAATAAAGGCAGGTACTCCGTTTTCCAGCGTCCCCAAAACGTGAATACCAGGAGTTGGCTTTGTCTCCACTGATGACTATACTATACAGCCATTACGTTTCGGGGTCACACCTATTGAAAATTCTGATTATCACTTCTCTCCCATTAATCCAATGAGTTGTAAGCTGGTTCGTCTAAACCACAGGTACTATGGCGTAGTTCTTGTAGCACGGAGTTAGGTCGACGAAACACTGAAGCGATAAGACACAGTAGATAAGCTTCATTTACATCCACTTTTGGAATAAATCATCGATTTGAAGGATGCTTTTGATGATTTTCACTGAGTCTGGGTCGAAATAGTTGTGGTGACTGTCAGCAACTTCCTTGAGAGTAAAGGCAGCACAAAACGGGAAAGAAGTCTTCCTGAGTAGTTGAAAGGTCAATTGACAAGTATTTTGTGAGGAACTGAGTTTCTTTGGTAAATCGTTCGTTAGCATTACTTCAGAGTAGAGACAATCCTCTGGAGATGGGCTTCCAAACGTTGCTGCGAAATCGAAGATGCATCTAACCTTGTCAGATATTGGAGAATTCAGTACTAGGTGATATGGAATAGAACGTAGATTATTTTATTGGTGTTCCAGAATGTTGTTGATATAGACACCGGAGCAAAAACCAGCAGTATACAGCGTCTCTAAGAGGAAGGTCTACATTTGCTTTCCCTTCGAAGGTGAAGATATCAGCCTGATTTCCACGAACGACTGAGAAATGTGTTAGAAGGCACTTTTAATGCTGCCAACCCAGTAGTCCTGTACATTACCACACAAATCCCCACTCCACCCGCAAAGCAACTCCTACCACTGTCCGCCAAATCACATATTTGCCGGTCTGAGTGTGGATGCGGAGCATCTTACTTTGGTAGAATAGACAGGCAGTTGCATATACAGATCCAGGAGCACATTGCGTGTTGGGTTAGACGCCGATTGACCGAATCACATGATCAAAGGTCATTCTCCAATTTGACCCCTCAAACCAACATACACACATGCATCACTCTTCACTAACTTGCTTAATGAAATTACACCAGTACCAACCCCCGCCCTTACTCAAGAACACAGAACATACAAACAGCCTGCATCATCTATCGATCGATATTGGTTGATGACGAATCATGGGCCGGACCCGACAAGCCAATTTGAGATCAGTTATGCTAAAACGCCAACCCCGGCTGTTTAGATTAGCGGAGTCAGTTGAAATCAGGAAACCTGGAAACCTGGCATGTATGTGCAACAAAAACGGTCAGTCACACTATCACTGCCTTGACAGTAGTAAAATTGTGATGATTCGTTCCTGTCGTATTGTTGTATAACCTGATGTACTGTTCAACGATGTAAACTGTAGTTTTCTGCCGTATTGTGCCAGTTGAGATGCAGCGAAATCTGCATTGGCATAAATCGTGCAGCTCAGTTTTGTTGTGCTTTCTCTTCAAAGTTTATCCCTGGGAAGAAATGCTTCAAAGACTATTTAATATGATTTGTATCACCGGAAGTCGGCGCATACCGGTCCGCGAAACGATTCGAGATTAAAGAGTGGACAGAGTATCTACAATAAAGAACAACAAGTTGATCGCTGAGCCCATTATTTTAGTGAACAGTTCAACTGGCGGTAATGTGTGAACCTCTAACAGGACAAGAAGTACGAAGTTGCATTCAATCGCTAAATAAAGGGAATGCAGTGGGAGCTGATACGCTTACAACAATTGATTTCATGCTGGGAGGTGATTAATTAGTCTACTTTAATATGTGTTTGCTCCACAACATTTGGTCGGAGCAGAGTAGTCATCTATCCTGGAGTGAATCGATAATCCTTCCATTGTTCAATAACTGATCATGCAACGCTGCACGAATCACTGTGGGATAAGCTAAGTTCTGATCATCACAAAATTGTTAACTTCTGTGATAATTCACGGATTGATATCCTCAAGATAGGTGAATATTCGGAACAGAAAGCAGGTATCCGATCAATCCTTCACACTATGTCAAGCCCCTCAGTTAGGCCATTGACCAATGATCTCACCATTCCTGGACCCCAAAGGAGCGTTCGATTCAGTTTATCCCGAATCCCTGGTGGGTTCTCTGCCACAGGATTATGTAAACCTAATGTGATTACTGTACTCACATACGTGCACACCATCACGAAGAGATTTCCCCTTGACGTGGTATGATGGTCAGCGCAACTCTGTGATCCAAAGAGCTACACACGTTGGCTTTATCGAGCCAAACAAATGTATCGTGCCCGGAAGGTCAGAGTACAGAGGTCCGGCAAAGATCAGCCTCCTGGTCCTCCAGCTTCGGGGATTGACTCAAGTTAGCGTCTCAGTCGGTAAAATGGTAGGAGAGTAATCCATCCAAGTAAACGGACCACTACTTCGTTTCACCGTCTACTTCACGGTCAGGTTCTTGTTAAAACTAAAGTCTTTGGCCGAGAACCTTAATCGTTCTCCCGCTTAGTGTCTAGACACCCTGGCAGTACCCGTTCATCAAACTCTAATGCGTACACAAACAAAAATCTAGTTCGATTTTGCATCGGTCATCGCACAGGATAATTAGGACTGTTGTATCGAGCGGGATTGTTAGTGATTAGCGGGCTACTGCTCAGACATCCCAACATTTGTTCAACTATTTGTCTTCCGTACCTCACCCTCTACGTTTACCCCTTCTGCCAACCCATAAAATTCCCCCACATAACTTGTTCGTCACTTGCGAAATTTCGTCGCCAAGTAGCCTGAGAAGTAGTTTACCACTAAGCAGATTGCATATTCTGAAACCTCATCAACCACTGAATCTGGGGGCCTTCAACGTGAGGAATCTGATGCAGGTAGGACAACAAGCGTGTCTGGCGCTTACAATGGACTCTTTGGGGTTTGATGTCTGCTACGTGTCGGAGAGGCGAATTCAGGATCCTAGTGCCCAATCCCTCTCCCTATTGTGCATTATCACTTGATTTGTGTATTGTGAACTTGGCAGCGATCAGTGAAGCTCGCTTCACTGTATATCACTGTATGATGATGATGATGACTAATAGACTGCCTTTTTAAAGAACGAAAGATTTGCTCAATCTATTTATTGGAAGAAATGATTCCAATAGGGATTTTAAGTTATACAGTTCAGTTTTCACAACCATTAACCATGAACTTTTGTGCACATATTTGGTTGCTATCTCATCACTGTCAACTTAGATAAAGACGAGGGGGAAGAATGGAATGTTGATAGCAAATTCAAGGGAAATACAGAAAATTTATGTAGGCTGATGTTGCAAGAATAATGAGTAGATGCACGAACGCCACTCATTGCGATACTCAGGCACATCACTGAGTGTCTCTGACCACCGGTTATGACAATCCTGGGTTACCCTTCCAGGAAGCCTAACGCGGCGTATGTGAACAAGTCTCCTGTTCAGGGTTTTCATACCCTCATACTAAGTCTTAATTTTACCGCCCTTGACATTTTCCATCCGCTATCTGCCTTGACAAACATCGCGGGCCGTGGAAACCTATTTGGTGACATGCGCAACACATGCACCAACCACCGTAGCCTATGGAGGTCGACCACTTGTTTCAGTGAACGAACACGAATACCTAAACCTCTACGTCTAACCGCAGCATTATTTGTCTGGTTTCCCACCAGACTCGTGCAATGCGATATAGACATTGGTGTTCGAACACCGACAATCTATGTTTATCCTGTTTCCATACTGGCCAAGTCTTTGCACCGAAGAGCAGAACTGGACGAACTGCTACAGCATAAATTTGACCCTTCCCAGATAGCTGGACTTTGCGACGGCGCCACAGATGTCTCCAGTTGGCAAATGCTGAGCGAGCCTTCTGTATGCGTATTGACACTTCTTCCATGATGCATCCGCCGGATGAAATGTGGCTCCCCAAATAAAAAAATTTATTCATTACCTCTATTACTTCTCCGGTTGGTGTGAGATTGAGATCGACAGCAGGCCAATCCTGTAGCAACATATTTCAGTTTCAGTTTTACAACCATTAACCATGCACTTTCGTGCGCGGGTTTTGGTTGCTGTCTTTTGGTTGCTCATTTGGATAAAATAGCGAAATGAAGATTGGAAGTCGAAGAAAATCAAGCGGAAGGTGGGGAATACAAATAGAGTGAGATGAGGAATACATATAGCGTGTTAGGAAAATAACGAGTGGATACATGAGCATCACTGTTTGCGACACCCAGCCATATCACTCAGTGTCTCTAACCATCGGTGACCATCATCCCGAGGTCCCCAGCCAGGGAGTCTAACGGGGCCTATGTGACCTAGTCTCCTGGTTAGGGTTTTCATACCCTCATGCCAGGTCTTAGCTTGACCGCCCTTCGTTTTTTTCCAATCGCTACCAGCCTTGGCAAACATCGTTCGCCGTGGCAACCTATCTGGTGACATGCGTAGCACATGTCCCAACCAGCGTAATCTATGCAGGTCGATCACTTGTTCCAGTGGACGACCGCGACTGCCTAAAACTCTACGCCTAACCTCAGCATTGCTAGTCCGGTCACCCCACCAGACACGTGCAATCTTACGTAGACAGCGGTGTTCGAACACCGACAATCTATTTTTATCCTGTTCCTTTAGTGGCCAAGTCTGCACCGTAAAGCAGGACTGGTCGAACTGCTGCAGCATACACTCGACCCTTCACAGACAGCCGGACGTCGCGACGGCGCCACAAATGTCTCAAGTTGGCAAATGCCAATCGAGCCTTTTGTATGCGCGCCGATACTTCATCTGTGATGCGTCCGCCGGGTGAGATATAGTTGCCTAGGTAGCAAAATTTGTCTACTTCCTCTACTACTTCCCCAGTTAGTAACATATTACACTTTGAAGACGCAAAACGCAAACCAAACACAGCTATACCAGCTCTCAAACCATCCATAAAATCTTGCGGCTTATCTGGACCTTCGCTCGGCAGAACCGTGTCATTTGCATACTCCAGATCAGATAGTCTGCTATCTGGGAGAAAATTAATGTCGCTATCCTCTCACGAGGAGAGAGCTGTTTAAAGAATTACATCAATAGAACAACCCTAATGAACGCCACTTTCTGTGATGATATTGGGCGAAAAGATGCAGTAAGCTCGGCTTCGGCTTCAGCTGTATGATGAGAACACAAAATTGAAATAAAATTCTCGGGCTCATTCTTCAAAGAGAGGCAGCACCAGAGTATAGAGCGGTTGAATGAGTCGGAAGCCTTTTTCAAATCGAGGAAGACAGAAATGGTGGGTCTATGACAGGAGCGCCTGTGTTCAGAAGTTTGACAAAGACTTAAAAAATGGTGGCTCGAACAGGTTTAAAACCAGTCGAATTCTCACGCGTTTACTGTTCATGTGCGGCAGACTATCAACGGAGCATGATCGTGATTTGATCATGTGTCTATTCGTTTATCAAAGTTCAATGCGTTGGCGCACTGGGCACATCTTAGATCTTTTACATAGTAGAGTAGACTTTCGCCTATGATGTGACACTCGCTTACCATTAGTGCATTAAACCCATATGCTGATTCACGAATGGGTGTGTAACATCTGGGCTCTCTCTCAACAAAGCCAGTAAGTTAGCCCGACTGCAGTTAAAAGCCGCGCATAGACGAACAAAAAACTGACTCAAAGAAGTGTGAGATACTCCACTTCAAGAGGGACAGATGGTCTAGTTGCATATGGACATCCCGGTCCCAGAGTTCTCTCAAAGTTGCAAAAGGAATGGTGTGGACCATATGTTACTGAACGATTAGTTTTTGAAGCCACATTTCCGATCAGAGATCCGGCCAACTGAACTATCCAGCTAGTGGTAGTAGTATATGCCAATCACCTAAAACTATCTCATGTCGAACAGTGACGATACACAAGAGCAACAAGAAAACACAAACCCAGAGTTAGGACTAGAGCTAGAGGTCCTGCTGAGAGAGCACCAGAGATGATGAGAACACAAAAAGAGAGACTTGTGTGACATGACAGTATGTAGACTTAAAAAAAGAAAAACATATGATGGTCTTAGGCAGCTTCGAGGTTGTCCGATTCAATACCAAGTTTATCTTTACGGGGTTTAATTTGGTTCCCGACTGCAAGTTCCACGGCTTAGTTTGCCGGTTATCGTGAGAGAACAGTGAGTCCTCTTAATTCTGGTATCCATCTCTTCTAATCTTCATCAGAAAAGCTGTACGAGGACACTGATTACCTCCTAGACTTCAAGTATTAAAGCAGGGTGAATTACATGACCATTGTGGTAGACCTATACCCTATAAGGAAGAGAAACTGCAGTTCTATAATTTACGTGTCCTTTGCTCCACTTTAATCTGGCTTGATATCTACTTTGTTCGGGCCTTCTATAGTACAGATGAGAAGTGAGCGTTAGGCGGTGAGGGAGAGCTGTACGAATATCGCTTTACGTAACTATGAGGTTGTGAGGTTTACTGTGTATTCAATATTTTAGCAGATATAACTGTGTTGCAGACACGCAGCATTCGATTAACCCATCGAACGTGCCTCAAAAGACGGTTATTGCTGCTCGTCTGCTATCCACATCAGGTAATCTTTTCTTTGATCTTATTCATATAGCCGTATCCGTGATGCAAACTTTCTTCACAAATTTCAAAATTTGCAATTATAAATACATTTACTGAGATACGGGTTTCTTAACCCTTCCAAATTGTCACTAGTGCTATTAATCAATACTATATAGATATATATATTTCAAGTGAGTAATGGAGAATTTGATTCAATTTCCAAGGGGAAATTCGTCGTACATATAGCAAAAAAAGCGTGAACTGAAAACCCAGGAAGCACTGGACAACTGTTTCGATCGGGTTGGGTCTCATCAGCACTGCAAATCCATCGACCCAACCGGGGGTCGAACTCCGGACCTCACAGGCAGATCCGAAGCGTGCTACCCTCTCGGCCATCGGGTAGCTGATCAGATCGTTTTTTTCATCTTCCATTTACACGATATAGCACAAACCATCGTTGTGAGCCTGTTGTGGGCCACAGACCCTGGTCAGCTCGGCACTAGCCTCCGGGTTATGACTCGGTTGGAAACATTCACAACCTGACTACTTATTTCAAGTTTAAACAGCTGTTCAGTGCTTCCTAGCTTTTCTGTTCACGCTTCATTTGCTATATACACCACGAATTCACCTTTGAAATATATATATATATATATATATATGTCAAGAGAGGATGGAGGCGTACACTGAGTTATAAAATGTTTATTGTAACCTTTCGATCCAAGCTAGGATATATATATTCAGAAAAGGCCAAAGTTAAAATCCCTTTTTCTCCACTGCAGATGATATTCTGTGGGACAGCCGAGTAAGCACAATCAACAAAGTTACAATGGAGAGGGTGATGTTTACAGAACAACACACCACCTTAGGGTTGAGGACTGAAATCACAACAGTCCATTTTGTAATCCGGTGTTGTGATTAGCGCACAAGCGCGTGGGCATATACTCACATACTATCTGGTCAGTACAATCTAAAGTGAGGTCGTTTGGCGCTCAATGGTTAGTCAACTTATTCATTCTCACTTATTCACAGCCTATGGATTTCCCTTTCACTAACACTACTGCTACATAATTCTGGCTTTAACAAGAGGATGATAATGACCTCGACTGTTGCTAGCGTTTTGATTCTAACCGGATTTATTTTGTGGGACCTGGTAAATGACGGTAAAAGCCAAAATGGTATCTACCATATGCCCAGTCTCAACCAACTATCCAACAATGGAACTAGATATAATCCCGTTTCCTCCGTGTCCAAACCACATGACTTGTTGTTCCGTGATTCGTTTAAATAGCTGCCTTGTCGTATGATCTACGTAAGCGGCACTACGGATGCACTTGAATAGATAGATGAGCACTGACGAGGCTAACATAAGCAACTTACCCTCTTTGTTCTGTCACCGAATGACAGGCGATGTCGAGAACACGCAACTGATTTGCATCACTGAACGTTGTTTAAACAGCTGCGCTCAGGACTTTAGCAACCCCTTCGGTTGATGGATCTCTTTCTCGCGGAAGTTTGATGATCAAAGTCTCTTTCTCAGCTCCATCTGCAGGTCCCGGTTTTGTTCTTTCAACCCATTTACGACCAATAAGTGCTTCGGGGTAGGAAGTTTTTGAGACAGTCTGTGGCATAGCTGCTAATCTGCTTCTAATACGTCTTCTGGGCAGTCATATTTGCGAAAGACGCGAAACCATTAGCAACAGCCGCAGCAATTATCATTCGCTTATTCAAGTTAGAATTATGAGCATAAAATCATTTGCTCAGGCATTCAAACTTCTCTGGTTCAAAGTGGGAAATATCATGCATAAGCGTTTTGCCGACCCAAATAAATTGGCGACGTTTGCATAGTCCGTTCTAATCCGAACAAGAGTACTAGAGACAAATTTTTTCGCCAGGCCACCCCTTTACTAGCATCATTTGACCTTGACTGTTTGACCCCAACACATCCCCCTTCCCGTTATTTTCTCACATAACTGTGATTGCAGAGGCTTGAGAATGAACCCACCGGAAACTATCTGTGTTTTAATTCCAAAATTGGATTTGTTCCAATTGTTGTTTGGCCAATTTGAAGGTTGTATGTCGATTGTAAAAAGATCAGTAGCCTCGGTGGGAATCGAACCCACGCATGGACGCCGCCTACGCTTTGTGCGCGTGCTCTACCAGCTGAGCTACGGGGCCACACCGATAGGACTGATCTTTTCACATTCGAATTTATCCATCCAACTTACTGAGGCATGTGGCATCCGCCAGTTAGCATGTAAGCCGATTGCCCCGACAGGTATCCCTTAGAATTCAACGGAGTCCAATAAACGAGCTTCTAAGACAAGGTTAATTGAATGGGTAAATTCGAATGTAAAAAAATCAGTGCTATCGGTGTGGCTCGTAGCTCAGCTGGTACAGCATGCACGTACAAAGCGTAGGCGGTGTCTATGCGTGGGTTCGAATCCCACCGAGGCTTCTGAACTTTTCACTATCGCCATACAAAAACGGATTTATTTTGTGACGTGTCAAACATCTTTAGGCTCTACTTCACCCACNGTAAAAAGCCGATTCACGGAGAGACATTCGCGTAACTGCAGTCCTCAGAAAGGAAGAGAGTTATTTTTGGCAAACAGTTCAGATATCGTGATGATTGTGAACTCTGGAACATATCGTAACATGCTCGATAAAGTTCAGTGACTCTGACCAATTTCTACACTGCAAGACGCGCTGAACCGTGGAGGAAATTGACTGTCTAGTTCACTGCACTATACACTGTATAGATTAAAGGAAAAAATGGTTCATGTCTGTTTTGGAACTATAAACACTCTTTTAATTCGATCGAGAGGAGCTTACTGCAACATACACTCACCTTTTCGGATGGCTACATGACAATTTTATCATCTGAAGACAGTTCACTTGTCTCAATGGGGAGGGATATTCCACAACTCTCGCTAATTTTGTCGTGCTATAAGACGCCTAAATGTCCCTATTTTTGCTGTTTTTTTTCCTGTCCAAACCCTAATGATTACCTCATCCACCTTCACCTTCAACTAGGAAGACTATGTGGTTGTTGGTCATTTAGCCCATAGCCTGTCTCAAACTACGTTTCCTTGGTTGAAGAGTGGTCAAAAACTGGAAAACTGACGTGGAAGTCTGCAAAATGCCGTGTACATTGAACGAAAGTTTCAAATCCAGTGAAGTGGTGCGTCATAATCTCATTGCTGTCTTACCTGCAAATTCAGGGAAGTATTAAAAAAACGTGGTGTATTTCTGTCCATCGGCCTCAAACAGACGTAAAATTTTGATGAAACTGTCCTCAAGGCCAAAAGGCGAGCTTTTCAAGTCCCCATACTGTGTTCTTTAACGGTTCCTTTGTATGCGGTAGTGAAATGCATCCGATCCTGTGCACCACGTCACTGGATCTACTGCTTGCCAGAAATTTCCCAGATTTGCTCTCCTATTCATCCCTGGTTGCGTTTACGGTACAAAGATCACTTCATTCTGTAATCGGTTGTGTGAAGCAGTTTGAGTAACAACTCCCACGCTCCAAATACTTATCGTTCTTTCGAAATTTGCAAATCCATGATGCGGAACGAATTCAGACCACTGTAAACCCGCGAAACCACGTACCATGGTGCTACGTACGCATTCATGCATCGGTTTCCATTGATCACAGGATGCAGTTGCTCATGCCAGACACTGACCAATACCCTTTCATGCCGTTTTGCCCGTGAGGCAACTTGACCTGATTTTAGACCATCGTTTAATCGATTGATGTATTCTCATGATCATTCATTAAATCGTTCACAAGGATCCACTCGACACGCTCTCTTTCGTGGTCCGATTTCTTTTGTTGAGTTACGGGCCCATAACAAGACTGTACATTAGGGTCGCCATTGGAATTCGGTCTTGATACATAGCTTCCTTGTCTAACATCAATGATATCCTCATTATGAAGAACATAACTTGATTGTGCCATATCTGCCCAGGCTAATGGTTTGATGATTTAAAGCATAAATTTCTTTGGATCGCCATCTCCAATCGATTTTTATCCTTTTTATGACTCCTTTTATTTACAAACAATCTCCATCGATGTATACCCAGTAAGTTAGTAAAATTTTAGCTCCAAGTTGGTCAACTAAATTGCAATAGTCACTTGACTCATTCTCCAGTACGATGACTAACCGTAGCACACAGATTGCACGATTGTAAATGGGATTAAACAGTCAACAGATTTGGGCACCAGTGCTCTACAGCGGCTGACTAAAGTATGAAGTAGGCTTTGAAGCTGAGTAAATAGGTTCGTCTTTGCTGGACTGCTACGTCTGAGTTCAGACAATGATAGCTAACTCTTTATAAAATGAAAACGTTCCATGATTTGNTTGTGGATGAAATTATGCCAGGTCGCTCCGGCCAGGGTAGGTGAATTCAAAACTGGGGCGTTCTGCTGGCCAAAGCCGGACCCAAAAGGGAGCGGGGGCGATATATGAAAAACGCACTACATTGGAGACCGGTGTCCAGTTCATCAGAGTATGCACCCTTTGAACGGAGTCACAAGGCCAAGGTGACCAGTACACTTCGAGGCCTAATAGAGTCGGTAACCACTGCCACAACCAGGAGGTTGTGGTTCGTAAGCCTCTTTTTGGTTGGTTTGGGATCAGGGCTTTTTTAGCCAACCCTCCTAGGTGAACTGCCAATGCTTCACCAACCCGGTTCTGTTGGCATTCTGTCCACTCACTTTGGTGGGAAAACAAACCAGCCAGGAGAAGGCAGTTAGTAGGGCTTCCTCAGATGGTATTTGAGACAATTCGTCGTATGGAAGCATTTCACGAGATGCAAGAGAGAGATTACCGGCCGCAACTCGAGACACCCATCCTCTACCATACTGAGGCTTTTGGGACGAACGTATCGATTAATTTCAGTTTGTATTTAAGCCTTGATGATCTCGTCTCGTGTGACCTACTTCGGACAGAAAAGTGCTTTCTTGATGTGATTAACATAATTATTCACAAGATTTATTTGTTTGCTAGAAGATGAGTGGAAACGAGTGCGTGGTTTTGTTGAACCACTGATATCAATTATTCTTCTACCAGAGGATCAGAGAAGAGATGAGATCACCGATCAGGATCTCGGAAAGTTCCGTAGCAGATCGGGCTATTGGAACAATCACATGGCTTACATTACACGAGAAGCAATTTTTCGTTATATTTCTAACTATCTGGGAAACCATCTGCGTTGACTTTCCGATATATTTTGTGCATTATGACCTCAGAACCCGGTGTTTACCAACGAACAGAGAACACGTTGTACAGCCCGAATTCGCAATGACGCCTGGTATGCTTCTCCTGTTACAAATTTTTTTAAATCGTGTTGTTAAAGGTCTGTAAAAAGAATTTGTGTTGCTCGTTGAAACCTTTTTGGAACGTAATAAACAAAACGTATATTTTCCACAGATAAGAAAATATCATTTTATTTTTCTGTGTATTTTGCAGTTAGATCAGCTTTGTAGTGAGATCAGTTTGTTGTTAATTGAGTCGAACTAAGATGGCGATCCGGAATGTGATGTTTTCAATCGTGAGTATTGCTTTTCCGTTTGTCGAAGTAGTACGAACTTCATCAGAGCATGATGGTCGAGCGCATATTTTGGCTTTGTTTAAGTCATAGTGTTTCCTCAATGAAACTACTGCGTTTTAAAGAACTTCAGGCGCTGTCACTTGAAAAATCATAATTTCAAATTTTTTATTCTAGTTGGGAGTTGTTCTCAACCCCATTAATCATTGATTAGGGGATGGGGTGTGTGGTTATTGGTTATGTTATTGTCGCCTTCTGTTTTATATAGTCCAGACACTGTTATTCAAATAAATTGATTTTGAAATTTTATATTTTTTCGGAATCCATGAATTAGCAATCAAAAGGATCAGATGTGTAGTTATAGTTCACGCAAAACGCGGCTGTCAGGTGATACGATCGATTAATTAAAAACGGGACGGATCTGAGGAGTATGGGCGATAATTCTGGTTGTTCCAAGATTAAACGTTCATCATCGAAACTGGCTCCTAGTAATTGTTCAACCGAACGGCTTTTTCAATATGCCCAACTTTTTCGGATAAGTTTCTAAGTCACCGTTGTACACAAAATTCTCGGTAGCCCCAGTTTGGAGAGGCGGCTGCTATAGAACGACGGAAACCTAAATTGTGCCTTAGTAGAAAAATGGACAAATGTGACACCAACGATTCAGCCATCGTAACTGTAAGTTTTTAGTTTTCATTATTTTTTCGACTGTAGTGCGTATCTGAAGATGTGCAGGAAAAGTTTTCCGAAAATAAATTGTGCCACATCAAAAGCATATCTTTATTCGAATAGAATTCAATCAACAAGCACCAACTTTGTTCAACCTCCCTGTAACCCGTAACGACCGAACAGTCTTGATCGGTTTTGTCGATGTGAAACGAAACTGATCGATACATGCAGTGTGGACAGCATGGATTGACACCGGTTCAGTTTACAATCGTCACCTTGGTGTGATTACACACGCATCATGGACGGTTCGTCTCCCGGCTTATTATGATCGGCCAGTTCAGGTCTTCGGTCCCCAGCCCAAACATCATGAATCATGGTAGTACGCAATTACACACGCCCACACTTGCTCTCGTCACTCGCAAAGTAAACACAAACTCATCATTTCGCAACTGACTCAGTTACTTGTGAGTAGTGGTGCGGAATAATTGATTTGAGCTGACTGTCCTTCGGATTTCATTTTGACGATTCAACCATACGCTCGAAAGCACTGGACCCGAGTTTCGCTCTTATTGGAGCTCACCAGTAGTGCATATCCACCGTCCCGACTGGGATTTGAACTCTGGACCCATCGCATGGAAGGTGTGCGTTATCACTGTGCCAACCAGCTCATACCATGCCAATTCATGTTTGTTCAGGTGTCGTCTTCAGTGATAATCAGTTTATTTGGCCCGACAGCTGAGGATTATGCGTGAAGCTGAAGTCCGAAGGATAGTCAACTCAAATCAGTACACACTCATCACCACACGCGGAACTATCCTGTACATCAATCCCTTGTTTTCTCCTCTGGCTATTTTGACCGAAACTTAAATCGTCGGACACCACCGCAATTTTTACTTACCTTTTCTACCCAAAACTGGTCTCTACGCCTTTGTCCACCAACCTGTCACCACTTCAGCACAGAAGATTTGACTTATACAATCGTGAATTTCAGCTGGTTTGGTTGAAGCTCCAATTTTCTTCTTTTAATAGTGATGATTCGCCCAACAATGGCAACTCCTCTATCTTCACCTTTGTGCTTCCAACTTTGAGAATTGCTTGCTACGGACACCTACTACCATGCTGCCATCTAATTTGATTTCAACGTTCGTAATCAGGAGTTACTGACATGCTTCAGACACGGTCTTTGGAAAAAAACGCCGAACATTTCCCGGTGTTGGACAATCTGTGCCAACTGGTTAACTCACCCTCTAACCCTGAGAGAGCTGGTGACCCTACGTTCAGCTCAGATATCTCCACTCTCCCTTTGTTTTGCTAAACGAACAACTTTATAATTTCCCGTTCGATCAAACTCTCGCGCCTCGACCCTCTAACCACCTCAGAATACACATTTTCGGAGGTAGGGACAGCTTTCGTAACTCTGAAGTATTATCCTTGGAACCGACTTCGGACATCTCTTGCTTCACCGACATTGCTTTTCAAGTTACGCATCTTTTTATTCCCGGAACTCTCGAATACTCCTGAGAGGATTAATTCCGCATGTGATCGTACACCTAAAACAGCCATAGGTCCACCGTTCGCCAGTTTCCACCTTCCGCTAGTTGGAAACAGATGTTCGTCAACGACGCGGAAAACCGCAAAAAAGTTTATTCTGCTACCAAGCCTTGGCCGCCAACGGTAGCCGAACATTCCGTTCCTTTGTCAAAGCAGTTTGCTCGCGATTTCCGTTCTTTCACCGGTACTTACGCTGGTGATCTTGCACGCNNNNCGCGAACCCCAAGAGAATTCTGAGTATTTCGCCTCTCAGTTCACCTCCAACTCCACCGTACCCAATTATCCTACTCATCCGATGTATTTCACCACTGAAACCTCGTTCTTGCCGAGTGATGCTCGGCACCAGGATGATCCGCTAAGCGCTGCGCTCTCCGAATGCAAGCAAATCACCGAATCCGGACGATGTATTAGCCANCTGCCGCGTTGGTTTCAGTTTTACTCACTTACTCTGATCTTCTCGCCGGTTTGCTACTTTTCCAATCCTTTGAAACACTGCGATTCCTCCTATTCCCGAGTACAGTAGCCTCTACGGCCCAAATAATTACTGTTCAATGTCCCTCAAATCAGTTCCCTCGCAAGTACTCGGCGTCCAACGTTGTGCGTGACCAGAATGTGACGAACTGCTGAATAACCGCGAAAACGGCTCCCGAACACGTCGCAAAATCTTGGTTTGGTGCATTCGATAGCCACGGAAATCACTTGATCGCATCCGACATTTCAAAGGCTTTCGACCAAGCTCGGTACGAAGGCCTCAGAACAAACTAACCGGGTATGGATTCCCTTTGATTATGGGTCCGTGGATAACAAGTTTCAAAAACTGATTGACAAGGCACGTGACTGGTTTAACCCAGCATGTATGTAAGGTCATCCGAAGTAGACAGTGAGTGGAAAATGCCAAACTTAGACACTAAATGAGGATACGATAGCCCTGACCAGGCTACGCAGTCATATACGTCGCGTTAGACTCCCTGGATGGGGACCTCGGGATCATCGTAATCGATATTTGTCGCGGCTGTCGTAAACAATGGTAGTCCCGTATCTACTTAATATCGAGGAAACCATATGAATTCTGTACCTTCTAATTCACAATACTTCCAGCATTTCACCCTTCACTTTATTACTTCAAACAAATGGGTAAGCAAGGGTCAACATCCAAAGTCACAGCACGAAAACGTACGGTTAATGGTTATATAAATATATATGACAATAAGTAGTATGAGAATGACTAGACAAAATTTCTTGGAAGCACACGACCGGTTTCGCGGTTCTTGCCTCTCGTCAGGTATGTGTATCCGGTAACCCTTTGCCAGTTCTTTCATATACTTGTACCCAGGAAGCGTATTTTCGTCACAACCTTGTTTGAAACACCGGGTGACCATTCGATAGACAGTTCTTTCAGAGCCAGTCCATGGGGGAATCAATACTATGATTCGATGTTTTGTAAGTGGGTTAGATGCTACTAACCATAGGCAGCTCTGCCGTCGTCCGGTTCAATACCACGCCTAACCTATCGGGGCCTTATGTGGTTCGCCACTCCAAGTTCCGGGGCTTAGTTAACCGATTTCAACCACTGAACAGCAGGTCTTCGTAACTTTGGGTTTGCCCCGTCTGCTGTTCATAACACCTAGGTGTGTAATAAAAAACGTGACCTGATGGTCTTCGTAGAATATTTCACAATAAGTAAAACGTATATATCACCAAACAATATTCTTTATGAAAACAAAACGTCTCATTATCTGCTCTTGGGCGAGATACTGTCAGGGTGCCCAGACCAAAGTAGGTGAATTTTCTTGGGGTACCCGTAACCGGAGCCTTGAGCTAACGAAAGCCTTACCTGCTGTTCCCGCTATTCCATCATCAACGCGACTGTAGTGCGGCTAGTGTAGCTGGACCCCGTCCTCGAACTCTTCTCCAGCAGTTACGTTGCATTCAGTCTTTGCAAAAGCTTCTTTCAATACCTCTGAAGCAACATTCATTCTCTCTACACTTATCCTTTGATCTTGAAAACTGTTTCTCTCATAGGATAACATAGAACTTGTTTGTTATGTTGGTCCTCTCTTTATCTCCACTTGCTTTTCAGGATTCGTGCAACGTTGGTTTTCTATTCCGCGCCAGACACTTCCTCACCCTAGCTCGTCCTCTACTGAACAAAACCAAAAACTCATCCCGTACCTGAAGACTGCGGCGAGGATGAGGAGACAACTATTCATTCCTTCTTGATCAAGTTCTATGGAAAGCCGAAAGGATAATGGAAAACCCTTCCCTAACTTGCATTTTGCCACCACTAGCCCGTTGTCGGGTAGCAGCTCCGCTAACCCGCTGTAATGCTGTTTTTTTGCCTCAACAGTTCTTCTTCCTGTTACTTTTGCCCACCCATAACGTACACAGGCAGTTAGATATACTTCTCACACCTCATTCCTCGATATTCTTTTTATCCGAACCGTGGAACTATAGAATACTCTCATACTGTTTGCCATTATTTTTCACTCTTTAAGCACAGGATAAAAAACCTGGCTCTTACGTCAATGCCCCACAACGCCCCAAATGGCTTCTGACCTCGAGATTTACTCCCTATTGTGTAGTTCACGTTGCGTAATAAAAGCTTAACCGAACTTTGGTGCACAAGCACAAGTATGTGAACAGTCTCTCCGCCCCTTTATTTCTTCCGATATCTCATTCTCATGGTCCACTATGGAACACAAGTTCGTTATTATGACATTTGGCCAACTAGCACCGTGCACGTGTGTGCTTGTCCATTATAACAGTTCCGCATCAAGTTCAACGCTCCAGTTCAGTCAGCACAGGTCTGTTCACTTTGAACCAAAGACTTTATACTTCGGTCAGTCATTGTAGTCCCCCGGCACCCAGACCTATTGACATTTAGTCCCACAAACATATGGGCATCTCGTACTTGACGCGGTCATCGTATTGGAGAATGGCCAACCATTTACCACCACATAAACCTACAGAACAATGCGTTGGCTAACTTGTCCGTGAACGCATGAGCGTGCGGTGGTGCCCCAACCAAACATGGAGTAAAAAATAGACGGTTGTGACTTCAGTCCTTGATTCTAAGGGGAGTGATGTATCATTCCGCCGTAACTGTCACGCCCGTCCAGTACTGGTGGTGGTAGACAGCACCACAGTCATCCGCCTCATTACCACACTTGTGCTGCTAGAAAGGACTTATGTAGTTCACCACTTCACACACGAGGCTCGGGATGTCGATTTCAGTGAATGAACAACCTACTCTCGCGAATATGCGGTTTACACCTTCTGGTGTTTGCTACACGATCGTGCGCGTTAAACAAAAAAATCGTGTTAATTGTGCGCGATCGACTGTCCCAAGAAAATACTACTACGGTTTGTGTTACAGTCAGCGATCAGCGCATGGACTTACACTCGGGCACGGGAACAGAATGCGCATATGTTGGCACACTTATGCAGGGCCATAGATTCCCGATAATTTTTAGTGATTCTTTATAATTTTTAACTACTGATTCGATCTGCAGTAGTGAAACTGAGATTTCGACCTAAGCTTTTGTTGAGTACGGCTATCTACGAATCCTGAGAAGGCTGAACAAGTGAGAAATCTACCCAAAGATGAAAGTCCCAGTGGTCTGATAGTTTGACAATCGATCTGTCCAGAAAAACATTCATATTCAAGGAAATCATTTTCATCACTGAATATCTCCATAGCACGACATATGGAACTCAGGGAAAGGTTTAAGATTGTTCGTTGGGGTAACACGTCCATACAGTGTACCGGGTTCATATGCAGCTGAAAAACTTGAATGAACTTGCAAAGTTCTGAAATACAAACATCACATTCGAAACAACCAATCAGGATCGAGGACCAGTTCAAACCAGCGATCTGCTACGTCGTGCAGTACTGTGCGATAGCAATACAGACGACAGCCAAGCTCAAAGTCACGTTATTTAATCAGATGTTCTGTAGCCTGAGCTAGGTCCCAATTCTTCATTGAAAGTGCCGTTCGGGATTCATGCTGTAAGAAAGGACAGAAAATCATATGAACAAGAGTTGAAAAAGACTACAAAGTACCCTGAAAAATCAATGTATTATTATCGATGATTGATCTTTATCGTCCTATCAGGAGGTTCACAGAAAGCAACGCAAATCACCTTTTGAAGGTGGGGTGATAACATTAACGGAATACAGCTGATTTACACAATCCCTTTTAACATCAAGTAATCCGTACTTGTAATTCTTACACATCTTGTTTCTTCAGTTCAGAATGTTCTGTGAGACAACAACAACGGTGTACGGTTAGATATCATCATAATCGAGCAGTATACCTGAATAAGAAATACGGTTGAATCCCAAATATAAAACACTACGAGAAGAAAATTTCATTCAATTCGCATATAATACCTAAAACAGAGATTTCACGGATTGCTAGATAGATCTTAAGCAAAAGCAAACATCATGTGACTGATGGAACCACGTTGATCGATCAACTAACTTAACTGAATCACATCATTGTTTATGTGCACTACAAGCAGCATGATACATTTCACACAGATGGCTAAAACAACCTTGGAACATCGCTGACACTAATATGCCATGTATTAGGAATATTTCATACTTCATCAAAGCCCATGTGAACCAATTTTTCAACCAGAGCGTTGCATTCGGGATCCTTGTGGGGTCCATTTGCGTAGATGGCCGCCCAATGTTGGGCCGTTCGTGTAAACGCTTGGGGACTGCTTTTTAGTTGGTTCGCAACAACTGCGTCCTGTGGGTCGTCTGGTTCCGGAGAGGCCAGGAGGGACTGGATGGAAAGAAGGACGGTACGCAAAGACATCGCCGCTGCCCTGAAATCATAAAATCACCATAAAAGAAAATCAGAATTGTGAGCCGAAGTGAATGAAAACTGGAAATGAAATAAAAGAATTATGATGTAATCGTGTCCCGAAAACCGCAAGATATCATTAGCGAAACTTTAATCCGTTCGGGCATTTTTACAGGATCGAAAAGAACATTCTTTCAGACGGGTAGCCGTGACTAGGCCAGAATTAGTTCATTGA
>UZAN01042237.1:36291-50127 GCA_900618425.1 Echinostoma caproni
TTCTTGGCCAACTCCCCTGAGTGAGGTACCAGTGATCCTCCAACCCGGTTATAGCCCCGGGTATCGGCTTTTCGTCCTCTCACTTTGGTGGGAAACACCACCGCGCCACGAGAAGGCAGTGCGTAGATGCTATTCGAGACGCCTGATCGTATGGGATCATTTCGCGAGGTGCAAGGGCAGGGTGACCAGCCGCGACTGTAGACACTCACCCCCGACAATACTGAGGATTTCGGAGGCATGCACATGCATACATGCATTCATATGTACACTCAAACATGCACACACACATACATATATATGACAGTTTTGTAAACAACGGTGTTGATTGTTGTTTTTGTAGCTCGGGTAGTATAAACTGGTGTTCAATTGTTCGCCAATTGCCAAGCTCGGCGAACAACTGAACACCAAATACATATATATGCATTGAAACAATCGTTAGTTCGAGACGATCGTATTCCAACCATCTTCAGCATGATAGACTCACTTTTGTTCCTGTGATCTGGTGCACTGAACTTATCTGGTCGGATTTTCAACTGACTCAATCTGTCCACAGAAATACACACCAGAACATAAATGACCTTGTGTCTCATTGTTGTTGTCTTTATCAACTATTTCTTTCTCCTTGAAATGATGCCAAACGTATTGCGAATTATTCGATCTTGTCTGTCTAAAATTTCAAATTCAAATCCCTACCATTGTTGCATTCAACGAAGAATGTCGTCGGCTGTTGTATAATTGGACACTGAGCTCCACCATGTACCGCGGGACTTGTTTTCTTGTACTACTCTAAAGGATGTCTCGAATTATTTGATGCGTTATTACAGATGTTTGGGGCATTATTGATTGATTGATTGATTGATTAGAATTGATCATTCTTAAGACCTCACCTCCACACACACCCCTCTCTTCTTCCACTCACCCGTACACGCGGAGGTACTATACCATACCTTTTTCAATTTGAGACGTCCAAATATCAATTTAGAATGTCATGTTGCTATGATGATATTACGTTGTCTGATTGCTCCATCGTTTCACACTGTCTTGCACTTTTTGTGATGATCTTGTTGTCATGTGCAGTTCGCTTTTAATATTATTGCCAATGATTGAGGATGAAGGTTTACGTGGGATGGGGTGGGTTGGGATGGGATGGGCTGTTCTCCCCCACCGGTGATCAGAGGTGTGCTTCGTGGACGCGAATGAACAAACCCGGGCGGTCATTGACCTCTGCGTTCCGGTAAAGAAGCGAATCACATCATGATGTCCAGACGTGAATGTTGGGACGAGTCATTGCATGAGTGGATACAGTCTAGGCCTCCTCAATATCCCAGCGAGTAAATTCCATGGCGACCGTGATTCCCTCAAATAACACCGATTCCTTTGAATCGACTGCGATTATCTACGTATTTCGGACATTGAAAGGCATACTTGACAGGATATTTATCAATGGTACATGGATACAGTGAAAGAATTACCGGACTTTTATCTGAATAGTAAGATGAAATTTGAACTTACTCACTAGCTAACAGAAGTCAGAATTTTACTGACATTCCCGGGATGATTATCACATTCAATTCACATTGCCAATGGCAACAGTCTGTCACCTGCAGCTTCTCCCTTCACCGCTCAGTTACATCGCATACTTTCTTATCCCCATTGTTTTAGTGATCAACCGTTCGCATCTTTTCACATCCTGATTTCATGGCGATAAGGATGAGTTACAGTTATCCAGGATCCCACAAACGACAATGACTGTGTATTGGGTGCTCCATGGGGTATCAGGCATATTAGGTATATGGGTAAAGTATTCTATCCACATTTACCTTACTGTTGATCAGCGATTTTGTTCTGTTTAAAGAATAGTTGCCGAATTCGCGAAGAATTCGGGTAATATGTTACTACTTAAATTGAAAAATGTATAGAGTTTCGCCGTTATCAGAGTTCATCAGCCCCAGTGCATTTCCATCGCGCCCTCCGGACCCAGCACATGGAAGACGTGTGTGTTATCGCTGTGCCAACCAACCCATACCAGGGCAGCCAAAATGTTCCAACTTCACTTAATAAGAATCTATTCGGGATGTGACACATCAATGAATATTTTTGTTTGAACGAAATTGCATCAAAGTGATTAGATAGATAATTTTGGCGCAAATCACATAGATGTAACTTGTCGTTACATTTCATCCCATATTGAATTTTACAAAGTGATGAATTCCGGCTCCTTCTTTCATCGATGCTGTTTATGTGAAATACTGAACTTCAAAAGAATAACAACCGGCATTGGAAACAGCAATTTTGTTCAACCGAGCATTTACTTAGCTGAAGGTTTTATTTCTACCGTACACATTGTTTGTTGGCTTACTTTGTAAATGAAGCATTCTTCCGATTTGTTATCATCCACACTATACCCCGTGCCAAATACCGAAATCAAAGTTTTTATGTATTCTTATCTTCACTCACCGCTGATCGTTCCGTTTCCCTTCTCTCTCTCTCCCTCCGTTCCTTCTCACCCACCCTCACTCGTTCCTCCGACATTTGTGCAGTTCCGTCTACCACTGGGCCGGATGTTGGACATTGGGCAAATACCGGCATCTTGCTCCCCGGCTCCATCTCCGGCAATCGACAAACCAATCAGCAGCCCTGCTGTTTGAGTCGTCGAGCCAGTTCACTAAGCTATCGTTCAGTTGCATCGACCCAGTCGGGTACCACGTCGGATTGTTCCACTCCGACTGGGACCATCACTGATGGTGGTGTTATTCTGGCCTACGCACCCAGTTCAAAGACGTCCGATCTCATCGAACCAACACAGATTGCTTTCGATCAGCACCAGAGACTAGAATCACCACAACCGCCCACACCACCAACAGCGCAAAGTCAACAGCCCCTGCAACACCAACAAAAACAATTGCAAACACAAACAAGTCTGCAATCACAATCCGGAACGATTTCCAATCCGGTGACCTCCGGTAACAGTCGATCACGAATGCCTCATATTAGTCAGTGTTTAGCAACACAACCGGTACAACATCGATCCACCTATGTGCCTTTAGCAACTGATTCCGATTGGGGTAGTTCATCATGTGAGAGCCAGTCAAGATCACGCAATTCACACACACTCTCATCTCTGCCACCTCAGTCGCTGATCACATTTCGACCAAAGTCCCTGCCCAGTCCGCATCATGCACACTCGCAACTGCATGCGCATCAATCGCGAACGGGGACGCAACCGAATCCGGGTCATCATCACCATCACAGCGGTGCACCTGGAGGGCGATCTCAATCCCGCGNNGATTCCGGTCCCTGTCCCGCGGATGGAAAGTCCCGCTCGTATATGATAAAAGGACTCCCTTACGGAAGTGCTCAGTCGGTTCGACCGCATGGCACATGGACTTATCCGACCGAGGCCCCATTCGATCGAGCCTCAAGTGTTGGTGCAAGCGTATCTGGTGGTGGGCAGAATGAATCATTTGCACGCGCGACACATGCGATCGGGTTGGCCAAACGCCAACAGCTCGGTGGACGAAACAGTGAACCCCGAACGTTGCCTCAGTTCGCGAACTTTCAACCGGGAGCCGGTGGTA
The DNA here is from genome assembly GCA_900618425.1 of Echinostoma caproni. Classification (NCBI taxonomy): domain Eukaryota; kingdom Metazoa; phylum Platyhelminthes; class Trematoda; order Plagiorchiida; family Echinostomatidae; genus Echinostoma; species Echinostoma caproni. The sequence goes on from UZAN01042237.1 coordinate 39,870, forward strand.
GTAATCATCCCAATACATTAGTTGTCCCGCCATACAAAGCTTACACTACAAGTCAAACAGCACAAGTATATCCGTTCAATTCATTGTCGATGACTGGTGGAAATACCGCGGTAGCAACTGCCACTAACGCGACTACTGCAACAACCACGGGCAACACGACTACTACTAATGGTTATGGTGAACCTAACAGTGGAGCCATGGCAACATATACCAGTACGCATAGTTTTAACCCAGTGACAACATCATACGACTCGCAAACAAGTGCACCTATATATTTCAATAACCCCGCTGTGGTAAGTCGTTTCAACGAATCCGCCCCGTCAGCCGTTCACTCACAACCACAGATGGGTACGTTCCAGCAAGCCGCACTGGATGCCAAGATAATCAGCTCACCCACTACGGGAAACATACTCCGTCTACCGGGTAAACATACTAGTATGGATGAAATCTGTGCAATCCCGCAATCCGGTCATCCATTCTCACCTGACCCGGTGACCGTATTGAATCCGACCAGACGAGTGTCCGCCACGAGCAAGTCGCACACGACCTCTATTCCCAGTTCCAACTCCGCCACATCGAGCCTGTCTGCCGGGGATGAGAAAACGTTTTGTGACAGTGGTATTTCGTCCTCATCCTATTCGAAAGACAGTGCTTGCACTTCACCATCCGATCAACCCGGAGTGAAACTAACAAAATTGTCTGAGGAAGCGACTCTTTTCTACGGGCACAAAAATTCCACTAACGATCCCCAATTAGGCCAGGCACCAAATAATTGCACCGGTTGTAAAACAAACGATGGGGAATCCAAGCGTGCCGTGTCAGTGTTCCCCAGCACCTATTCTGCAGTGCCGCAGTTGGGTCCAGGCAGAGCTCGATCGATCGAGCCACAACCTTACGAACACACAGAGCGTGGCATGTGTGCGATTTCGGGACCGAATTCCAAATTACAGAGACCCACAACCATTGTGAAATCAGTCAATCAATCGGTGAGCAAAACGGAATCCGCATCCAAGATGAGCTCACGTCAGAAAGCACGCGAGCTGTACTCGATGGTGAAGAATCGCGAAGAGCAACGGGCACAACCAGATACAGGTCAACGTGCTAAACCGAATTGTGGTGATCACAGAGCAGGTTCGTTGCCTGCTGACCGAGGCACAGTGATTCGAGATCCCACATGCACAAACAATCATAAACAAGGCATACTGTACCCGGAAGAAACTAGATCGTCCGCATATCCAGTGGAGTGGAATGGTTGCGCTCAATCGCAAACTCCGAATCAACTTGGTTCATCCACTGTGATGCAATCTCATCGAGAATTGCGGCAATCGTCCGCACAGCATTTGCCAACTCCAGCAGCAGCAGCAGCAACTGCTGGTTTAGCTCCTGCTCCTCATTATCATCAACATCCGGACCAGAATCAAACAGTTGGAACATTCATGTCCCACTCTCAATACAGCGGTACCGAGGTATCTCAGACGGCACATCTCTTATCCATAAAGCACGATGCGTGCAGAACTGAGAAACGATGTACGGGAGAAAATGATATGTGAGTTTCCATTATGAACATTCATCGTAATTCGCATTAGATACTTGTGAGTAGTGACGTGTGGTGCACTTGATAAGTTGTTTGAATTGATTATCATTCAGGCTTCAGACTTTCACGCACTATCCAGTTAACCATAAATTCGGAAACACTATAGACAAGAGTTTCGACACATGAACAAACATGAATTGGCAATTCTGTTCAGCCCTGGCATGAGCTGGTTAGCACAGTGGTAGTAAGCACACTTCATGCGATGGCTTCAGAGTTCAAAGCCTGAATGGGGTGGTAGATAAGCACCACTGATGAGCTCTAATAAGAACGAAACTGGAATTCGTAGTACTTCCGAGTGTATGTTTGACTGGAAGAGCTGAGGAATATGCATGACGGGGAAGTTTGAAGCATGGTCAGTTGAAATCAATATTCACCGTAAACTTTCAGCTTAGTTTCCTCTCATTGTCTTCACGGACGGTGACCTACCTATAATGATATGTAATAAGCACTTTCTTAAACTGAAATCAACAGTTTGTGAGGTAACTTGGATGATGTTCTTATGGTCTCAATTAAGACAAATTCCAGTCCTTGCTTCCAAAAATGACACGAAGTCCGACTGGTGTTATGAAGATAGATAGCATTATAGTGAATAACTAAGCTCCGAAAAATCATGTGAACCCGACAGTCGGTCGTCGTAGGTGAAAAGTGTGCATTGTGTCCGCGTTACTATTACCAGATATTTTTCACGACTATCTTCTACTAAAGGGCGACGTGAGCTTTCCTCTCATCTTGGTTGCCCACTTTCTGTGCCCCCTGATTGATGAATAGGCCGGTGCGGATGAGGTTCCATAGCGAGACTCCACAGATCCAACGTTGGCCGACGGGGTTTCACACCCTACTCCACCCATGATTTGGACTGCTCCCCTCAGATATCACGGGAGGAAAATACAGGTGTACGATACAAAACGGTATCTCCCTCACTACCAAACTTTTTACTTACTTTGCGAGACCATTTTCGAACTGTAAGTCTGCAGAGCAGTCCTTTCGCGTAAAGCTTTCAAGAGTCCTTGTCATTCACAACCTGGTCGAGCCTGCCTGCCTGTCGCGCCGTCTACCGATATATACCTTGTGTCCACTTCGAAGCGATAAGTGAGAACGGAGTGGTGTGTCGGACGAGAGACCAAACAACTAATCGGTTTGTGAAGCTCCCTACCGGGTACTCTTAAGTAGTCTGAGATGTATGCTATGGACCCTCTATCCCGAACGTGATGACCTTAAACGCTTATGTGGGAAGGAGCGTAACTACCCATGTCTAACTAACCTGTGACATATCGACGGACTTTGATCATTCGATTGCAAAAAATGGAATAATATTCGACATAATCCCTTCTATTTGAAGGAAAACTACAACAATCAAAACAACATTGAGGGATTCATAGATGTGTGTGTGTATGGGAACGAAGGCCATGATACTGGTGGTGCCGTTGTTATTCGACGTAACAACCTTATGATGATGCTTTTAAGGATCAACACCACCCTTCACAACCGACCCCACGTGCGGGGTCTACAACAGAAGAACGTCCAGTGCTGCAATAGTATGCACAGTATGCTTCAGCACACACGCACGCGTTTTGTATCGGAACGTTGAGTTCTTTAGCATAGATTTTTTTCAACCAGACAGACAGTGAGAGAGATGAATTGACTTGTTGGGCGGTATGCGATGCGAGACCAACAATGCCTATCAACTTCGGGCGTACATTTGCGAGTGCATTTTCTACGACACTTCATTAACTGTTCTCTCGTGCACTATCACCAGTCTGGAGCTGGTTAAATAGCTGTTTAATGTGAGATACGTGTGGGTCTACATGCACACGCAGTTATCGATCTGGCTAGCCATCGGGTTGGGGTCTTATCTTGGTCTCTGCGACAGACACCCTTTGTTCCCGCTAAAGAATGTGGAGCGAATCACCTGTCATTCAGGTGGACGACAGGGAATCAACCCGGGGACTGATGTTGATGACAATGTGAACAGGGCGTAAATTTGTTTGACATAATTAATTGCTATTTTAATCAGAAATATATAATACACATTCGAAGAAGTGCATTAGATCCGTGCAGTTAACTGAAACACTGAGATCCTGGAAATAGGACGGAGAAAGTTGATATCTAATCGTCAAAATGTCCCCGTGTTAGTGTCCTATAAAATTAATCGCAATCAACGAATTATTGTTTGTCAAATGCCATGAAATGTTTTGCGATAACAAACAAAGATCACTCGATGGGTGCCTTTTTCCTATAGAGACTCATCCGTGATGCATACGTTTGTGCCCCTATGGGAACTCAAACCGCACACCTTCCCGTGGCTGTGGGTGAGGTGATTCGATGTTTAATTAGTTGACCTTGAGCAACGCAACCCTGATGATCCTTCCCTGATGCTTTGTGCTTGTCTTGACCATCCGCCGTGTCCTTCCGGGCATAGATGCCCAACGCGATAGTTTACTGCCCAAATTCCGGACAATAGATGCATGTACCCAGGACTGGTTGTGAAACAGCTTCTTCCAATGCTCTTCGTTGTACAACATGAACAACATTGCATCGCATTTAAAATGCCCCCGGGTGTGGAGTATTAACGAGTTCCCACCGAGTTAGACCTAACCAAGTTTAGCGTGTGTGATCTGTGAGCTGATGTTAGAAATATATATATAAACGTGTGCATCAAACTATCGCCATGGTTACATTTCATTTATGCAGTGACCCAGCTAATGAGCATCCGTGTGTTTAAGGTAGAAATGAACGTGAATTGTTCATCAAATTAAATGGACAAGAACAATAATATCTGTCTCGTCCTGGAGAAAGGAGAGACGGGGAAGGTAGAAGGTCAATTTCGGAAACTACCGATGAAACCTGTTTCACTTGCAATCTGTTACGGTATGTTACGTCGTCATGGTTTGGCTCGCATCACGTAGGTGGGGGTCGGGACGAGGACAATTGGAGTTTGGTAATCCTTTTGTTCTGTTCGCCTCGTGGCGCTTGCAGGATTTTGATTGCTACAGGTTTTGCCGTTGTCAAGTGAGGTTGCCAAGCGCACTTCAACTTGCTTTGAAGCACTTTACACATGAATTTGAAAGCATTGTTGTTATCCATATATATGGTACCCGATATCAGTGAGGTGGGCCACAATCGCACTAGTTATTGTTATTGTACTCAACCAGACCGGTTTATGTTCTCTGATTCGTTTGCACACAGACGTTATTGTGTGCAGCACGCGTGAAGAAAACTGTCTTTCTGGTTACCGAAACCCTTAAATATAGGCACAAGGTGATCGGAATTCGCGCATTTAACGTAATTATTTTACGGACTTTTTTTCACAAGCGTAAAAAGTGATTGGTCCAACGAATTTATCTGCAAAACCAAAGGTTTGCGGTTTAAGTCCCTCAAGGGATTGATCAAAATGCAAGAATTAGTGGTTGAACACTTTGATTCAGACAACAAAACAATTTATGTTTTCGTGCCACATGACCATGTAAGCAACACTTTTCAGGGTCACCGTACTCAACTGTCTTTTGGTTGGTTGCTCCAATTTCGACAGTCAACTAACCAATGTGCTCATTTACTGTGATCCGAGGAATCACATTTACATATATCTCCCACGAAAAAACACCAGAACGCTCGCAGTGACATAGATAACGGGGTCCATAGTACAGATGGTGTTGGTGGCCGAGTGGTAAAGGTTACCGAATTATCGCCCCGCAGGAACTGTGTTCGAATCCCACCACCATCGCCGCCACCTAACTTGTATGGTAGTCCTTGGGTTGGCCGCTTCCCCCTTCCTGTCACGGTCTGACTGCCGCGATGCTTCTTCCAGCCTTGCCCAGCACGTGTCAAGAGAGCACGGAAAGGTAGTCGATGGGCAGTCGTATGCAATACGTGACCAAGACATCGGAGGCGGTGTAGAGCGATTACTTCTGTTAGAGAACAACTGTCCGCACCCAGCACACGACAACGTACCTCGTCATTACTCACCGGATGTTCCCACCAGATACGAGCAATGCTTCGGAGACATCGGTAGTGGAGTACAGAAAGTCGATTGACCTCATCATAGCGGAGAGGCCGGGTCTCGCAACCGTAAAGTGGGACGCTACGAACCGCGGCGATGTACACTCTTCCCTTAAGAATTAGTTGGATGTCGTGGCGGCGCCACAGGTGTCGCAGGTTGTCGAAAGCTGCTCTAGCTCCAGAAGTATTTACGATAAGTTTTATCAATGGAAATGACTTGTTCAATCAACTTAAATCCGACAGAACGATCTTCATCTGGCAATGAAATGCAATTTGGGTGTGTGTGTGTGAGAAATTACACCTTTAGCGGCAAACAGTGGAACAATTGTGGCCTATTTCAGACAAAAACAAACATACAAAAAACAGTCGACTGACCACTGAGTAAGCCATAAGGCTTCCGGCCCCAACGGGCTGTCACCATAGGTTTTTAAGGAGGGAGGTTCAGCCTTGGTTTTGAAGTTGACAAAACTCCTGGGCACATTGTGGAATAGAGAACGGGTTCCAACTGAGTGGTGTGAATCCGTGATGATACGGATTTCCAAGAGAGGTGACAGGTTCTCCTGTGAAAACCACAGAGGAATTAGTTTAATCAACATTGCTTCTACAATTCTCTCTGGTATTGTACTCCGTCAATTGTCTGCAGCACGTGAAGTGTGCACGCGTGAGAACCAGGTTGGTTTGAGAACCGGTCGAGATTGTATCGACCACATCTTCACTCTTCGTCAAATGCTAGTACACAGACACTCCTTTCGTAGACCCACCATTTCTATCTTCCTCGATCTGAAAGCGGCTTTCGATTCAGTCGACCGCCTTAAATTCTGGCACTGCCTTTCTCTGAAGGGTGTGCCCGTGAAGTTTATTTCATTAATACAATTCCTCTACAATAATAGCCGAGTCCGAGCATAGGGCACTTTTTCTCCCGAGTTCAGCACTGAAAGTGGTATTCGACGGGGTTTCTCTATCTCTCCCTTTCCATTTAACTTTTCATAGANNCATAGATTTGATTCTTAAAACAGCTCTATACATATGCGAGGATAGTGGTATCGATTTACTCCCAGGTGGCATATTGTCTGATCTAGAGTATGCAGACGACATTGTGCTACTAAGTGAAGATTCAGTAAGTTGCAAGCTTTTCTGAATAGTTTGAGTGCTAGTGTAGCCGTGTTCGGTATTCGTTTCGCACCTTAAAAGTGTAAAATGTTGTTACAAGATCGGGTTGGTCCAGCACACAACCTCACTCTGACTGGGGAAGTAGTAGAGGAAGTGGACAAGTTTTGTTATCTGGGCAGCTACATCTCACCTGGCGACGCACCACAGATGAAGTGTCGGCGCGCATACAGAAGGCTCAGTTGGCATTTGCCAACTTGAGACATCTGTGATGCCGTCGCGACATCCGGCTGTCCGTGATGGATCGAGTATATGCTGCAGCAGTTCAGCCAGTTCTGCTATACGGTGCCGAGACTTGGCCACTACGGGAACAGGATAGAAATAGATTGTCGGTGTCCGAACACGATTGTCTACGTCGCATTGTACGAGTCTTGTGGGGTCATCGGACGAGCAATACTTAGGTTAGGCGTAGAGTTTTAGGTAATCGCGGTCGTCCACTGGCACAGGTAGTCGACCTCCATAGATTACGCTGGTTGGGACATGTGCTACGCATGTCACCAGACTGGTTGCCACGGCAAGCAATGTTCGCCGAGGCAGGTAGTTGTTGGGTGGTCAAACTAAGATCTGACATGAGGGTATGAAAACCCTAACCATGGAACTGGGTCACATAGATCCCGGTAGGCTCCCTGGCTGGGGACCCGGAGATCAATGTCACCGACGATTAGGGATACTGAGCGATATGACTGGGTGTCACAAACATTGGCGCTCATGCATTTATTCATTACTTTTTTAACACCAGTCTGTATGAATTCTATATCTTCCGCTTGACTTTGCTTTCAACATTCCAATCTTCATCCTGCTCTTTCATCCAAATGGGCAACCAAAAGATAGCGACCAAAACCGGCTCACGAAAGTACATGGTTAATGGTTGTAAAAACTGAAAGCTGAAACGGCTGGCAGTTTAAAATCTAATAGCATATCTCAGATAGATTTTCACTGGTGCAACTGTGGCCTTTCAAAGGAACTGATATGACATGAATACAGTGTGTGTGGCGAAAATCAAACTGTTCTCTTTAGATATACTTGTGGATCTAATAAAGTACAATGCAGACAACCAAAAGTGCAATACACTTTCAGGAAGAGGAGGCATACATGGGAAAAGCATTTTGCGGAAGATATGCTGTAAGGATTGGTATCGAACATCGACATCTGAATCGATCCGACGGTGACTCGTACCTCCCAAACAAATCCGCATTCGATGAGTTGCATTTGATTTTTACGACTCATCTTCTCCTAGGAGTTGACTTTTACATTTAAACGGTGTACGTTCGGATAAACCCTTTCGGTGTTTTCACAGGCACCAAGCACAGTTGATGATCTTGAAGTCCCAGAACGGGGTTTCGTAGTTCGAGTCCTGACAGAGACACAACAGGTAGACATTGCTGACGAGTCCCAAACAAGATGAAACAGCTGTCCAGTGCTCTTTGTCGGTCACCACAAAGATTTACATCGACTTTTACATGGTCATAAATATTTTAAAGCAAACTTGCGACCGAGCCAGAAGTTCTCCAACACGATTTTATAACTTGGTGCATTTTGTGGATGATCACATTCGACGGGTTTGTATCTGAAAGTTTATCACCGAGAATAAATCGTTTCTAGAGACATAATGCACATTTCCCCTCCATTTCTATCTTCACTTTATCAGAAATCGGTTACACGACCTTCACGATGTCGATCGTCTACAATGCTTGTCAATTTGCAGTGGATATTGTAGTAATGTCAACTGCACATTGGCCTTAACGAGTATGTAAGGATTGAGGAATTGCTCGCCTCAAATTTCCCCGTCGTTTCCTTGTTGTCCAGACAAACGAGGGATAACATTTCCAAACGGACATGGACTGGTGGAAACCAGGGACAGTTGAGACAGGACAGAAACATCGCAGATGTGAACTGTCAGAATCTCATTGTCATCTCCGTTGGCAAGCACCTAGTCAACAAATGACCGGGGCAAACATCCTCTCAGGATCGGGAGTCTCCCACCCTCATCAGTAGCACATTTATCAGCCTGTGTGTAGAGTTACAAATTCATACGAATATGGACACCACCTCAGATCTCTGACTGTTGCCATATGTCTACTGGCTCAAATTTGTGTGCAGATTTTTACTACTTCTCGAATTCGCCACCACCACCACCACCACCACCACCGCCCACGTACACAAGCGTGAGGAGGCAGGTAACAACGTCCGCATTTCAATATTATTCGGTCACTCTTCTTCCGAGTCGATGGCTCATCGAATGAGTCACACAGCCGCCTATCACAAATTGTCAGAGCATCAATAAAAGCCAAAATTGATAGACCGATTTCGGTGTTGTTTCCAGATAGGCCTCTCGACTCCCGAAATGTGAAAAAAGAAATCAGTACAAAACAAATAAACAAGGATAATACTAGATCTAAATGGTCAAAATACAATTTGACAAATCGAAAACGCACTAAATTGAGTTAAATTTGGCCTGTAAAATCGATATCGACTGAAACATTGAGGAGATCGATCACATGTTCAGTTGATCAACCCGTAAAGTTCTTTAATCCCCCCTGTTCTGACTGGGTGAGTAGATTGTAGTGAGCTTTGATGTCCAGCCTGTCCAGCTTTCCGCTGAACCACGTGCAACCGAGTACAAACAAAGTGATGACTTCACTTATGCTTTACAACTTTAATTAATATCAGACTTTTTCATGGCAAACGTACCAACATCTCGTTGTTTCCAATCCAAAGTTTCTGCTTAACTTGAAATAGGTGTATCCCTACAGCGCTTTGACATCATCCACTCTGATTCTCCCCTATTTTGGCTGAAGAAAAATGTTTATTTCAACAAGAGTACCACATCACGGTGGCATCCAACATTGATTTCAAATACTTTAACCGGGGCTATCAAATATGTGCATCGTTTTGGGTGATGCGGACATTTTGTATGAGGGACCATAACCAGGAGTTATGTAGCGTCTGCAAACCAGCTGTATAACAATGAAAAAAAGCTCATTCAATTCTGTCGTGTGTACAAATCGACTATCACTAATAAGACCCTCTTGACTGTAGTGCGGTTCGAAAGACGGCGCAGATAACCGTTACAATATTCTGCAGTTTCATAGAAACGCGAATCAACAGGACCGGTGTTTCGTTATTATTCTTTCAATATTCCTTTTCTCTGTCAATTATCCTGTTGATCTTTTTCAGAGCTCACTTATATCCCCCTTGTTTTTGGATAGGAAACGGAGACCAAGTTACAGATGAATATCACGGAGGAGGTAGATGTACTGTAGCCCAACGATGTGCAAATGTCGTCTTCCTATACAAACCCTCTTCATTTGTCATCTCCATCGTTTTCAGTTTCAGTTTGTACAACCGTTAACCACACTTATTCGTGCGCCGGTTTTGGTTGCTGTCTTTTGGCTGCCCATTTGGATGAAGAATAGGAGAAGAAAGGAAAGTTGAAAGTGGAGTCGAAAAGAAAATGGAGAAGTTCAGTGGTCTAAGGTTGCAAAGAAATTGAGGAGATGC